>PVQB02000225.1:63256-93457 GCA_002980475.2 Fusarium beomiforme
CTTCTTCTTCTTCTTCTTCAATAACATCTTCAATATCATCATCGTCTTCTTCATCTACATCATCATCATCAACAACAACCTCATCAACATCATCATTATCAGAAACCACAACATCAACATCAGCAGAAACTTCATTATCATCTACTTCTACTTCTCTAGAATCCCCAACATCTTCGATATTCTCGATATCCTCAGGCACTTTAACATCATCATCTTCATTAACTTCAACATTACCTACCTCTTCATCCGCAACATTTTCAACATCAGAGCTTATAACATCTATAATATGGCGCTCTACAACGGAATCTACACCAAACGCATCTACTAGTTCTGAAGAAGAGTCTACATCAACGACATCTTTTACATCTACAGCATCTTCAAAGTCTTTATCTAATTTTTCTACTCTTTCCTACAGTACTAAGACCTCAACCCTAAGTAGCCCCGCTACTACAAGCCTTCAATCATCTACTTATTCTACCCCACCTTCTACGACTCCTTCTTTAACAACTTCAAGCTCAAGCACTCCATCAAACGCTCCAGTTCTTCAAGGATATACTTACGAAGGATGCCTTGGATCTCGAGATAATTACCCATCATTCATCCTGGTAGCAACCCAGTCTGACATGACAGTCAAGAAGTGCATCGATATGGGAGCTGGAAGCAAGTATGTCGGTCTTTATGAACAGTCTTGCTACAAGGCAGATTCCCTCAACGGAACGGAATTTGTAGTAGGTGCAAGATGCAATCTTCCATGCCCTGGAGATCCTGATTCAATCTGTGGAGGCACTATTGTTGAGGGACGACGTCGTTCTGTACCGTCTAATCGTCTCTTGACTATTTATAGCCTAACACTTTCTTCCTCTTCTTCCTCTTCCTTATCTACTTCCTCTTCTATACCCACTTCATCTTCTTCACCTCCTCTATCTTCTCCCTCTGGTTCCATTTCTTCTACTTCCTCCTCATTTTCCTCTTACTCCTCCTACGCATCTTTTTCTTCTTCCGCAAAGCTTGATACATCAACATCAACGCCAAGTTCCACCTTGAGTCACAGCGAAGCGGACTCCGCCTCCTCCTCGTTGACTTCCTCCTTTGAGCCTATTGCGCAGACATCTCAACATCCTCTACTCACTAACTCCTCTACCCCTGGCCCTATCCAAACTGTTCATGTTACTAAGCATGTAGCTATGACTGTGTTTACCAAGACTACTGTCACCTATGTCACAGTTGACTCTAGTAGCCCAGCAGTCATGGTTACTACTTGGGTGTCAATCGATCTCCTATATATCCCTTGCGGATGCGAGCAACAGGTCTACCCATCAGTAGAAATGACTACAATCATCTGTCCTTGCAGTGCCTGTGGTTCGCATGGAGAAGATATCGTTACTCTCACAGTACCAGAAGCTGCTTGTCAGAGTACTGAATACCCAATAGTTCAACTTCCCTCTGGTTGGATCGGAGGTTATCAGACGGATAGTAGTGGCAACCGTTATATCATGGCGCAACCAACACCAGGACCGCAAAGTGGCTTTCAGCCATATATGTCTATTCTAATAGAGGCATCACCAATCAGCTCTCCGCTAGACCAAGCCACGGGAGAGCCATTTATTCCCAATGAAGGTGCAACAGAGTCGAGCAGCAACAGCCAACCTCCCTCAGCTAAGGATAAAGCTCCTCAGCCAGATATGCCTGGATCTCAACATGACACGCCATCAAAGTCTTCTCAGCCAGCAGCTCCTCATAAAAATCAACAAGGATCAGGTAACTCGGAAGGCTCGGAAAATGAAACAGTTACTGTGGCTGCCCCTCAGCCTGATATCCCAATGAGTCCTTCCGGGCCAAGCAATGGTCAACCTAATACCAATCAAAAAGGCTCGGAAAACTCACAAGAATCCGAAAAAGAAACAGTTACAATGTCTGACCCCCGGCCTGACACCACAATGCATCCGTTTGGGTCAAACAATGGTAAACCAGGTGTCTCATCAACCTTAGAGACAAAGACAGGAGGAGGAACAAGCAAAGAAATACAGGGATCTGAGTTAACCCAGACCCTCAGTGCATCAGAGTCAGGGGAAGCAGTGCAGTCGCCTACGACTGTGTCAGAGGCGAATGGAAATCATAATACTCTTTGGGCTATGATTGTGGTATTGATGATTGGCTTGGTATTGGTACTTTAGGAATTTGCTCCAGCTCTGCCATTTTTGAATCTGGCTGAGAGCATATGCCTACAGGATCTGTAAGGCTATTAGGCCGCGCTCCGACCATTGACAAGAATGACTGGAACTCGCATGACAAATGCAAAGGAGAAGAGGAGTAGGAAACAAAGATTGCCTGCTGATCCAGAGAGGAATGCACGTTCTGCAGCATTCTCAAGCCCTAGCCCCTTTCAGTATTACTTAGAGGCGTGAAATACTGATGGAAGTCACTGTAAGCACTACAAATAGTCGCAGGCCAAATGCAACTTTCGCTTAATGGAGTAGGTCTTAGGTCAGCTTCTAGAGTAAGATAATTATATATATATAAAGCACAAAGGAAAGAAACTAGACATTCACCAGCTGTCACTCTTGATGAGTTAGTTATCTACTCGTCAGTTCGACTTTCAATTACGACAGTGACAAAAGAAAATACTGACTGGATCAGAGGAGACCTTTCCAGCCTCGTATCACACTGCGTTATTAAGTTCAGTTGGTCACTCCGAATAGCTAACAGTCTCGTAGTGAACGTTATGAACATGTGAGTTCCAGATAGATTCACGAGCCACGCGAAAACTCTGATTTATCTCATCTACTTCTCTGAATGCAAATCCTCCGGGCTGAAATGTAGATATCAGGCCGACCTTTAGAGACATGAAACTTCAGATCAACCAGCTTAGCCAGACCTGACCGAACAAGAACTACGAAAACAATACAGCTACTACTCATAAACCTTACCAAACAAGAAACCAGTCCGCAATGTGCTATTGGAAGACACATATCATAAAGTGCGGTTCCTGTGCACGCCACGTGCTTAGATCAGAAAGTACCCGGGTTAGGTGCGATTCTTAGAAAAATAAGGGCAAGTGAAAAGAAGAAAAGGAGCGGCAAACAAAGATTGATTACGAAAGAAAAGAGGAGGGTCCGTTATGTACCCCTCCTGAACCTGCAGCATAAGCCAGAGACGCGAAAGAAGGATGGAAGCAGTATTGAGTACCACGGGGGCTTTAGGTCAAATAGAATGAGCTTCATTGAACAATCTGATCCATATTGCCTTTGCTCCACAGTGAATAAGCCCACTCCAATGACTCATCTGTCTTGTATTGGTGTGTCATCTTGCTCTTAAAGTAGGTCTCGCTACGGGTGGATGGTTTCCAAGATCCTCTCCATCAGAGCCAATGAATCTATTAGTAGCGCAAATTCACCAAGCAATCAGCGGCATAAATTACAGTCATTGTGCCACAGACTCTCACTCCAGCATACTCTACATTAATTGAACTCAGCTCAACCGAAAAATCTACACCATTGATAAAACACAATTACTAACTCGCGGACTCGCTCAAGATGTGCCAGTGGACAAAGAGGATCGTCGAGTGCGCAAAATGCGGCTATGAACTAGACGCAGAGCGATCTCAAAAGAAATGTGAAGGGCTCGAAAAGAAAGGAAAATGCAGCGGGATGTTGCCAGAGGCCTCGAATACCGAAAAGAGAGACACTGATAACTGCCCGGAGTGCACAAAGCCCAAGCCTTATGCGGCAGCTGCAGCGTGATTTGACATTGCAAAGACAGGCAAGGAAGAGCAACGGCTTTATCTAGTAGCCTAGATTAGCAAGTAGATATAAGTAAGAACTACACTCACATCGTCAAAAAGCACATATTAGTGACCTGATACTATGTACATCGTGGTAACATGAGAAAAATGTGATTTATCATTGTTGAGATTTTAACCATTTGATATACCCAAATCACAGTTGAAGACTGTTCCACTTAGGGATCCAGATCTAGATCCCTATGCAGCTGCTCACACTTCCAGAATTATGCCGCTATTTACCAGCATTGCGATTTTATAGATGATTTTGAAATAAAGCTTATATATTTAGATTGAGCATAATCTACATATTAGTCGCATTTGCTATATTTGCAAGTGATTGAAACGACTGTGTTATCATTTAGGTAAACCCTCTATAGAGCAGAGAATCTAGAAAGACTGCATTTAGATTCCATAAAGCTAAGGATAGTGGAGCAACAGAATTTGCAGATCGTTTGGATTACTTCCATTCCTCACTAAGCCATTATTCGTACCATTATCATTCAAATGTCCTTACAGGTGCCACGTATCTTGCACGACAGAAATCATGCAAGCCATAGTCTCCCTGCATCTCTCCCTGCATACAATCATTGGTCTTTGAGCCAGAGTCAATAACGTAATGGGCGTTCTCAGTTATTCAGGGAGAAGAGTAAGTTTCAGCCTCATCAGACCTACTAATACTTATATCACATTTCACAGCCCTTCTACTGAACCGCAAAAATAGTATTCATATTCACTTAATAGCCAACTATGGCAAATCTTGATATGCCTACTTCGAGTACGCATCCAAGACCAACATGGTCTCACAATCCAATGGTCTGAGGGTTCTCCTCAACCTCCGATTCCCTAACACAATTGTACCACCCACCATCTCCACACAAAGTCCATCCGAGAGCAGAGTGGGTTATCGAGGAAATTCGACAATGGCTTTATCCACATCTCAAGAAGTTGGGTGCGGAGAAGCTTATCAAGGGCATTGTCGATGAGACAGCTTCCATGTGTGCCTATCTGTACCCAACTGCTGACGATGAAGGCATTTTTCTTGCCACGGGATTCATGACAGTACAATTTGTCAATGACGGTATCTTTGATAGCGCTGCCATTTTCAAAGCCATCCAGGCAACTCCAACGAGACAACGCCTGGCCATCGACCTCCAGAGGCTCCGCGACACTCCACAGCGGTTGGCAGAGGGTATCATGTGTGCTGCACGAATCATGCAGGATCCCTTTACCTATAGAGAGTGCCGCGAAATGATGGCGGACTTCACGACCGATCCGTTTCTCCTCGGAGCTCTACAAGATCTTTCTAAGCGCTTGCATACCCGCGGTCGACGGATCAACAAGAGGCGCTTCGAAGTTTGGCTGACCAAGTTCTGCGATGCCATGAAGGACTTTGGCAAGTCTCATGCCTTGATCTATAGTGAAGCCAAGAATATGACGGTCGAAGATTATGCAGACCATAAGCTGCGAAATTCGGGAATGATCTACACTGTTCTCTTTGTTGAGTTGGCTACGGGTAATTTTCTTTCTGGTGAGCACAACGCAATGCCATGTATGCGCCAGATGCAGCAGCATTGCGAGAAGATTGGCTCTTTACTCAACGAAATCTTCTCATATGAGAAGGAGACTTTTTTGGAGGACACCAACAACCTGCTGGCTGTGTTGATGCGAACGGAGAATATAAATCTCCACGAGACATCGCGACAAGTCGCGGCAATGTCGCAGAGGCACGCTCAGGAGGTCAAGCGCATTCGTCTTGAAATTGAAGCCGAGTTTAATAGTAAGAACGAAGAAGAGATAGGGCTCATGTCCTATGTGGCTGCAATGGATTTGTTTGGCGCAGGTTGTTGGTTCTGGCAACTCCAGGGTACTAAGCGGTATTTCTCGAAAACATCGCCATTCATTGAGTTGCGATTGAGAGATGTAAATTAATCATACAGCTGACATAAGGAAGAACCGTACTATTCCCATAATTCAGAGGCCACACTAAAAAAAGGGAGATACGTATGCAAGAGGTGATGTACATCTGGGGCATGTGTTACGCTTTCTGAGATACCATTTCTTAATGCACCTTGAGTGAAAGTATAAGCTATAAGAGGCCTAAAGCAATATAAATACACAAATAGACAATTACCCTTTACACTCTGTTTGTATATCAAAAGGGCATAAATACCTACATGCTTCATAGCACTACTACAGTCCCACTGTCTATCTGGCTGCTCAACCCTATTGCTCCAACAAACTCGCAAGATGTCCTGAACCGTACTGTAGTTTCCTATCATGCTAGTTACTTCCGATAGCACACTGTTTAGTAATGCTTCAAAGAATGACTGCTGGTCTTGATTATCAGCTGTCTAGCCAACACATATGGGCCAGCTCAGTTGCCGAGGAGAGACCGTTTGATCTGCCATTTTGATCTCGAAGATCACTCGGCCCAAGGCTCTTCTCCTTTGAATCAACGAGATATTATTATTTGAGACTTTGGCGCTTACAGCAGCAAGCTGAGCCAATGCTGCGGCAGCGAATATGCGAGTAACACAATCTTGATCTGTGTCTGCTCTGATTTCCGTTGATTGGACGCTTGGCTCGTTAAGAAACTAGATCTCAGTCCCCGAAATTCTCTTGATGCCATAGCCGTCGCATCCATGGCGTTCTCTAGTTCATCTTCGATATTTTCCTTTGTCTTCCGAAATCCTTCAAGATCAATATCACATGTGTCGAGATAAACGGTGGCCGAGCGCTAAAGCATCTCGGAGTTTCTTGTATCACCGTGCCTATGGGAAATCTCGTCGAAAAGAAGATGCCCGTCGGCCTCTCTTTCTGTGGCAGTATGAAGATTCTGTCCTATTGAGCTATGCCTTTGCCTATGAGGCTGCATAGAATCGTCGCGAGATTCCACCTTTAACACTGTTACTGCCCTCAGATGATATCACGCTTCATGAGACCATTCCTTTCCCTCTGACTATGGCAACACCAACTTTAAAAATATTATCAACAACAGCTGTGAGCGAGGATTCCCCTAACTTTCAGGTTCGCATGGCCAAGGTATCATGAACGTGCCACCTCGAAAGCCCAGATGAGACTTCAATCAGATTGGAACTTTTTGCCGATGGTGAGCTCACATCCCCCGTGAGCTGGGTAGGAAATAACTGGACATGGACGGGTCGCTTGACTCGGCCTAAGCGTGACCACAGGTACCCAGCGCTGGTCACGGTCTTGAGGTACCAGTTTCTTATTGTGTTTATTGCCAAAGCAGATAGTGGACGCACTTCTGGATCTATTGTCTTGCTTGACTAGGTAGAAGGTATCTTAGACGTTAAAAGCGCAGTGAGAAATAAAGCGATTGAAAGACCCTCATATTGACATCTCTCCTCAATCTCGAAGTACTTATTGAACCCAACACCATCACAGACTTCCTCATACGAAACAACAACAGGAGGTTTTCCAACCGTCATAGAACCCTTGATGTTCTCCAGTGTCCCCCTTATACTCTTCAGCTTCGCAGCAACAAGAGTCTAAGGATAACAGACCAGACTGTATCCAAGCTCAGCAAGGTCTTTTGCTGAGAGATTTTGTATTTTGCCACCCTCGATGATATTGGCAATCATGGCGAAGTCAAGGTCCTTCCGGAGACGTGCCATGGACTCGCGATCGGGAAGCGCTTCGACAAAGACTGCATCGACTCCAATCTCGATGGCTTTACGAGCCCGGGTTAGTGCCTCGTCATAACCATGGATCAGACTGTCGGTCCGGGCTAGGATCCAAATGTCCTGGCCATCTTTCCTAGCATCTACAGCGGCTTGCCAGCGAGCATAGGCCTCAATTCGAGATACAACACTCTTCCCAGCGGTGTGGCCACATCCTGGGTATGAATGGTTAGCTTCAAGACCGTATAGGGATGGTGTTTTGACATACTCTTGGGCCACGATTGGTCCTCGATCATGACACCAGCAGCTCCAGCCTGCGCAAACCTGTTTGTCGAGTTAGTTGTCAGTCGAATCTTAATCAGGCCAGAGCGCTAAATACGCCTGGATAGTTCGCCGAACATTCATTGGGCTTCCATAGCCAGTGTCGCCATCGACCAGAATTGGAACATGATCCTCCCTAGTAACCTCTTGAACCTTTTTGACTACCTCCCGAAAGCAATGTACCCAGTATTCGGGAGACCAAATGCAAATGCCATAGGGTACCTAGCTAGAAGACCACGGGGAACCCAGCCTCCTCGCATAAACGAGAGCTCAAGGCGTCATAGCTGCAAACATTGGCGGTAATCTTGGAGGGATCATCGTGTGCCTCTTACACCATGGCCCTGAGTCTAGATGCTTGTAGAGATGGTCTGGAACCGCGGAAATTGGTGTAGTCAATAGTGACGCCCTTCCCATTAGGTTTGATGGCGGGGTACTGGCTTGCCTCGAAGCGGAAAGGGTATGGGTTGGTGTTGACGATGGATTTGGACATGATCATCTGTATGAGTTGAGCCACGAAGCTGCTATTGTGACAGAGGTTGGCATTATAATTGGCGAAATAGGTACTGTTGCTTATTGCGAAGCTGTCAATGATCCGGATGAAACTTCCAGATAGGTTCCTCTCTTCGTTATCGGCGGGGTGGCATTGATTAAGGCTCGGCTAGAGTTTGCATTACTGGCAACTGTTAAGGCATGCTTGTTTATATCGTATCAAGGTCCATTTTAAAGCGCAGTATCATTACAAGTAATTTTCATAATCGCTTTATTTATCCTTAATTAGTACATATTATATTCAAACTTGAGTCTGCAAGGCTCCATTATTGTTCAGGTGAGCTTGCTTAGGCTTAACAATAGGTGATATACATATGGGGCAAGTGTTATGTTCTCTTAGATACCATGAATCAATACATGTAGAGTGAAATGTATGCTCACAGGGCAAATGGCGAACAAGATCCTCGTCACTTATGTGATCAATGCAAACAACACTAAGCATTGAGTTTAAATCAGCTTCGGGCCACGAGAACCTATACCTGCCACGTACCAAATAGTCAACGGACCCAGAACGTCCCAGGGATGCAGATGCCCACCGCTCTCTATCTCCTCTCTCATATCTTTGTAAGCCTTGGATGGAGCGATCTGGTCAAGGTTTGATATATCTCTGGCCTCTAGGTTTGCGTTGTCGGAAGATGCGAAGCCTCGTGCTCTTTCCAAGTCTATTCTAAGGTCTCTCAGTAACTTATAGAGCCTTTTCTCTTATCAGCTGACAGGGATGGATTTAAGGATAAGTAGAAGTACCCAGGAAGCGATATCGCCGTTAGAATAAGAAAGAAAATAATCGGCAGAAGGATCATTGGAAGCAATCCAAGATCAGATGATGGAGATGTTTGGTCATTATGTTCCTGATTGAGAACTTCCGTAGTTGTTGTAACGTAATGCTTTAAAATCATTGTTCTAGAGAATGAAAAGTTTGCAGGCTCAAGAGTATGTAAATAGTCCTTATACTCCTCATAATATAGGCCCGAACTGAAATGCGGACAGGATGGGCGACTTCAGACATGGGCAATTTTCCTCGTCGAGCTCGTTAGCCCAACGTCGCCCGATCCGACCACGGTGAGTGTCTACCTCAAGAACATTTCAATATCATAGTGACGTGGTCTTTGCTAATGGTTGCGACTTGTTTGGGCGTGGTGGTCTGACAAAAGACTTGAATGGCACTTAAGGTTGCCACTATTTATACGCCACAATTTCGATCACGCCACTGGAAGCTTCCGTGTCAATAACATCTAAATCGATCTATAGACACATCATACGTCTAAAACATGTGAAATTACGTATACGAGCTTCCACCTGTCTTAGAACAATAAAACATCCTCCTTAGAACCGCTTTATTTTGTACTATTTCTGTCGCCCCTACAATGGCTCCGAGTCTGCAAAACTGCCCTGAAACTATAATTGAATGCTTTGTTCAATTCCTGGATCTGGATGATATCCGAAATGTCCGGCTTACCTGCAAATCGCTTGCATTTAAGTCCTCTCACTACCGCTTCAAAACATTCTTTCGCTCAAAACATGTCAACCTCACAGTTGATGCTCTCAATCAATTTGTAGAGGGGACACGAGTTGGGGGTCTTCGATGTGGGGTAAAGGATCTATTTCTTGTTGGACTCATCACGGGACAACATTGTGAACAACATGCCGACAGAGCCAAAGAGCAATGGACCAAGCAGGGCAGCAAACTCCTCAGTGAAGCGTTCCACAATATTTCAAATTACAACAGCAACGGTTTGCGATCACTTACACTCCAAGTTGCCCTGCCCAAGTGTAGCGAAGAAATAATATGTCCTGTCGACACAGGAACTTCCCTCCGATTTCAGCAGCTTAAACAGAACTGTGCACTTTCGACGTTCTACATAACTTCAAATGCTCTTGCCGGAAGCTCTCTACAAATCAATAGATTCGCGGTATTTAGCGATCAAGACATTCTACATCCTGGACTACCATACAATCAAGCAGATCTGATGGATTTTGCAGATCTAGGACTTGAGCAATTCCTCGGAAGTGTGCGATCATTATCAGTTTCACTCTCATCGGGACTCATTTCTCGTTCTGAAGATGCAATAAAGAGCACATCAGAGTTTCCAGAAGCCTCTGTCAACACTCACAGGGCCAGGCCTGGCGCTAGAGAAAAGAAGACCTGCGAGGGTATTCTGGGCATGATCAGATACTGCAAGCATGTTAAGGAATTGGAAATAGTATATCTACGCAACTTCATCGGCCATTCAGCCCTCGACAGACAACAAAAAGAAAGAATAATGCATTGCCTAGCTGGGTTGGATATCCTTCCCCATCTCCAACGGTGCAGATTATCTGGAGTGACCGCTGATGAGACTGATTTTCTTCAGTTTATCCAACGGACACAAGTCAGTGATCTCTCACTTGAGAAGGTCATACTCGCAACAGGGTCATTTCAGCCTATCTTCGATCACTGCACTAGTAATGCGGCGAGGATGACCAAAATACACTTCCATGTCTTATTTGAGGCGTTGGAAGGGCAGCCTAAGCTTATATATTTCAAAGATGGCGGAGAATCTAGAAGCGGTAACCCTTCTGCATCTGCGACTGAGGTACTGGATCGAGAAGGGGATGAAGTGAAGAATTCTATCACGTATTACATCTCTCCACGAACGGTGATAGACGCGTTTTGGATCACTGGTTGGGGGAGGTTAAGGCACATTGAGTATACTTTGTGATTTTGTACAGTGGATGTGTAAAAGAAACACAATGACATTGATTTTGTGATCATGGTCTTCCTTCAGATTCCCGCACCTATGAATTGCAGTGAAATTAATTCAAGGCTAACTAGGTTACATTGAGAGTGCCAGCTATATGACGAGGGAGTCTCTCTTCATCAACCGAGTATGGAAGTCCCGCGTCTTCCCTCGCCATATCATAGACCCATTTTCCGTCTGGTCTCAATTTTGTCCTGCAGTCTCCCACATTCTCGTTTGCCAATTTTGAAGCTAGATAGAACCAACACAAAGCATTGCCAACGGTTCCCACCTCGTCAGATACCCTGGTCCTCGCTGCATAACTCATCCTACTATGTAACTCCTCATCAGTGAATAATGCCATTAGATAATTAGCGACAGCTTTGGAATCGTCAGGTTCAACAAGAAAGCCGTTGACTTGGTCTTGAATCTGAATAGGATTCCCCCCGACGTTCGTTGCAATGACTGGGCGGCCAGCATGGAGTGCTTCTGTGAGCCTAGTCTCGAATGCCCCACTGGATGAAAGGCCAAGGACTACATGGGCTTTCGAGGTCAGTGTGTTGACAACTTGATCATTGAAGCCAAGACGCATAGTTATTACATCTTCGGTGTATTCGTGGCAGTGGCTCATTAATTCATCGAGGAATTCATCATAGGCGTTTTGACTGTTGTGATCATCCATGAATTGGTAACCACATAGGACAAGTTGAGGGGGGCTTTGGAGGTTCGCAACCGTGCACTGCCGGCGAAACTCGGCATATGAACTGATTGCCATCGAAATTCCATTTGAGTGATCAAAATATGCAACTTGAAGTATGAAATTTCGAGCGGGCCAGCTCAAAGGAGTTCTTAGGAACAGTTAGAATTCTAGAATTAGAATATATTTGGGAGGTATGTCAAGTTACTTACCTTCTTTGCGCTTGGCATTCAGCATTGAAACTATTTCCATAGTATCCCGTGTCCCAATCCTTCAAGGGCTTGTTGAGACCGTCTAGCCAGTCTGCAGTTGCCGGCATATATGCTAGTTTCTGCTTTGGAACCGTACGGGTGACCAGAGTCGAAATTGGATAGCTGATGAAGAGATCAGCCATCTTGATGTTGTCCCAGAGGAATTTCCAGATGTTAGATTCAGATGATCCATTAGTTAAAGCCAGATCACCCCGGAATTGAAAATGAGAGCGATATATAACTGGTCGTTCTGGGGTTAATCTCCTAATCATAGGGATCAACCCTGCCATCTGGGGATCATCGACCTAGTGAATAACGATTAGAACATACCAGTGTTTTTAGGTGTGTTTGTGAGCGGATAAAAGGATGGGCTTATTTGGATTCTGTACACTTACTATTACAACATCGGCACCTCCATCTTCTATAGGGCGCAAAGGGCCTCGCTCCGAGAACCAATAACGATCTGCATTGTCCGCGATCCATTGGATAACGGCCTTCTTGTCTTCAGGACTGATGATCTGATTGGGACAGCTTACTCCATGCAGGATGTTTTGGATCTTCTTCGTAATCTCAAGCGCACTTGGTAGTGGCTTGGGGACTGTCTGACAGTGAGTATCATTGCAGATATCGTGTGACTTCACGGTTCCTTACCGTACCAGGACACATCAACACCTATCAAATGAGCGAATCGGACCAAGGCGTGTCGCATAACAGCCACCTCATTGCCTTGAGGAGTAGAACTGAAGAAGGCAATGCGTATCTTGTTGCGTTTTAGTTTCTCAGCGTAGCTTAACATCGAGGCCCAAGTAGGAGTACTGCATGTATCCTGGTAATTCTTCAGAGTTGCCAGATGTACTCGAAATCCAGCATCTGTTAGTACAAGGCCTCGAAAGCCAACTTGTAACAGAGGTGTCTGTGAGGGGCCAAAATAACTGGAAAAATGTTAAAGGAGGGTTTGCTTCAACCGGATATTACTCACATAAAGCACTTTCGCACCATAGAGTCAGCTTGTTCATCAACGCGTTTCGCATCCCAAAAGTTTTTTTTATCCAAATTCTTATCCTCTCCTTCATCAGGTATCACGATTGGAACAATATCCAACTCGAGCCACAGGCGGGAGCACAACGATGTACTGACGCTTGATAAGGACGAAGGCACACCAGCGCCAACGAACTTGACGAAGTTGTCGTGCTCATAACGTTCCACCTCTTGGAGAACGTAATCTGCGATGACATCGCTGTTCCCATCAATGCTCAGGCTGAGAGGCTTCACGGAGAAGTCGGTGAGGTAAACACCGTCATGAAGAGCCATCGCGACAAGAGCAGTCTTATGATCTGAGAAAGCGGCTGATATGCCCAGGTAAAGCCTCTTTTACGGAGATGAAATGAGTAAATATAGTCCTTGAACTGGAGATAGCTTACCGTAAGAGCCGGACTGAATTGGCCCTTCTTTTCGATGGCATTACTCAAACGGCGTTTGCGATAAACTGAAGGTATCGCAGAGAACTTGCGGCCATGTTTAAAAGCCATGATGGATAGAATGAAAGGACGAAGACTCTTTGGTCGACTTGATTGTCGGATACCTGCCGTGGACGCCTCATTGTTGATGCGTGCTGGCTCTTCATACAGCGGGGCCGCTAAACGAAGAGTCGAAGTAGTCGAAGTTCTAGGAGTGTAAGGAGTGTAAGGAGTGTAAGTCGTGAGAGGATCGGGAGTCAGCGGTAAATACCGCTTTGGGGGATTGTATGAAGAGATCGGCGAGGGTTGAACCTCGCCTGGGTCAGTCGGGGGCGATTGAGACATGTTACCCATGCCTTTTCAGTATAGAGGGCGTATAATTAAGGATTGTAATTAGAGATTCACGACAAAAATAAGTCGTCAGACTGAATTCAAAAGGGCTCTTTATATTGGAGATTCACATGAAACTGCTTGACTCTTGGCCTGATTATACCGTACATGCCGTAGCTCATAAGTCCAGCATCATACGATTGACTACCCATTTGTCATTAGACATTAAACTTTGGCAGCCATGCCTGTAAATTGATGCTCTCGCATGATGTCATTTCGTTAATGATCTGACGCTATTGAGACGGCCGCTGAACCCCTCACTTCAGACTGTGGCGCATCATCTGATGACTCTGATCACGGAACTGCACTCAGCGCCCCGATAATTGTAATATATCTCGCTTAGAACTAAACAGAGTTAGTGTATCTGGACGTTGAATGCGTTGAGCCCAGAGATAGTTGTGATGATAATTAGGGCGCTAGCACTGCATAAGAAGCCATTACTATTAGTAAGTCAGATCTCGTTAAAGACTTCTTTATTTACTCCCATATATCTGCTGCATCTCATCATTGTGCTACACTAACCCCCTTCAAGTTGTCTTTTGTATTAGGCACGCTGGTGGCTGGAAACTATTGAATGTGGCATACGGTAGACATCCCATACCCAGGTACAGTCAGTCCACCGATGCTCATAGCAGGCAGCATGTTAGATCAACTGTTATGTTTCCAATTTCCATTGCTATGACTTGGACTCTTATAAATCAAGTTGGCAGCGGCAAAAAATACGTTCGTCCATGCTTGGGATTACGTTGGAGAAACAAGCACAGGGGGGGCAGAAAACTGTGACCAAGTTCGGGGACTTTGGAAACAAAACAGTTGGTGATAATGTCACCCTTGCCGTGCTCCCTTCAGGTTGGTCCCCTAAAGACTTGAACAACCTCCCATGGATGGCGATGTGGGTGACTTGTGACAAGCGAGAGATATCAGTCGACTACAGTGGAAATGGATACGAGACCAACACGACCGTCTATCTTGATAACAAGATGGCCGCGGTTCTTGATATTGGAAATATGCCGCAGTGGGGATCTATTGTGCACATATACCTACGAACCAACGAATCTGGCCCTTTCAGTAGTCTCGGTGACTATGATGTAATCATGCTAGGTAGTTACGAGAACGATGGTTCCAATATGAAAGGTGTCTCGATGGATTCCGTCACCAAGCTTGGGACAACATACATTGACCTCAAGGGCTATGGTGCCGTGAAACAAGGTCTTCTTGAGGCTGCTTCAAGATGCACATTCCGAGCCGAGACTGGGGGACGCTGGAAAGATGTGCTGTGGGCGCCCTTGAACCATACCTCCAACACAGTATGGGGGGAGATTGTGAATGACCGACCGACCCTCGCAACTGCAATGCTCAATTACGGTGCCAGCTGGCAATACACAGCAGTCTCGGGAAATTCATTGTCAGGCGGTTCTGTCTCATATATCAGCAACAACACAGGACCGGATGTACCATTCTCAGGTTTTTTTGCTTCCTACATCCGTAACCAGTGGACCTTGATGGCATACGTATCTCAAGCTTGAGCGGCCTTTCTTCGGTTCTGGGCCCAATAGGCTATTCATCTCAGTCACGCTTGTCGCAATCGCTCCATGCTCGGCATTGTTTGCTGGAATTCTGGTGACACTCAGGGCTTTATTCACAACAATCACAAACAAGTACCTGGTCAATCGAGTGGAGTTCGAGAGCTGGTGGCTTATCAAAGCGTCGAGGCCAGATCTTTATCCACGGGGGTTATGCAATGCGAGTGAGGAATCTTTTAGCAAAGGCATAAATGAGGTTTATCTTTGGTACGGTGATGTCAGGCCAGCCAGCGAGGTTGGCCACTTGATGATGCAGCCCACGTCTAGGTCCAGCGATCACACAAGCGGAATCAAGGAGGGCAGGATGTACGGGCTTGTGGTATAGAATGTTTTGATACCACTAAGATCTTTTCGTAATTGCTTGATATCTATCTTCTTAAAGGTAATCTGAATATTATATTATTTTTCAAAAATTAATAATTTCTTAATGTAATAATATCCATAACCTACTTATATCCGGTAACCTAGGCTTTTATTATATATTAGTATTCCAAAGAACATAATAACAGCCGTAAGAACCACACGAGGCCGCTGTTCCCAGTGAGTTCCCATCCTTGTTACCCTACAAGCTGATTGGATTCCGTAAGCTACTAACGAATCAACGGAGCAGGGGCAGCTCCCCAAGCATGATACTGCAATTGGCCAATATGGGGTTCTTAGGAAAGATTGCAGCACTCGACTCGACCCATTTGCCTCCCGGTCTTGACATCCATCAAGCAGGTAGTTCCTAATATTTACTGCGCGGAAACCAGTCTCCTTTTGTGGTTCTTGGGTTCCGGTATGGCCTCAAGTTCGGTCCACACCTCGCTTCACCCACTTCGGCCTTGATCCGAACTGCAGTCTCGGAAGAAGCCGGGTGAAAACAATGATCGAGGCGGTCCTAAGGACGACACAGAGTACTTATCTGTAGGAAAACAAGGAGGAATGCAGGTTTGGTTAAGAATGGGCTCTCCACTACAGAGTTTAAGGCAATCAAAGCCGACGCTACTTTGGCTGGTTGCATGTATGGGAGAGATACGGGCGTTTTCTTGTATTGCCACTAAAACACGGAAACGTTTCTGGTTGTGGACCAGATGCTGCACTGAGAGCCTCTAGCAATTAATACAGGTGTTCTAGCTTGCGGCAATAGGTGAATGCAATCCAGATACTTCACATGGGTGCCTTTGCGATCAGGATCCATTTGTCGGTCGCGTTACCATACTGAATATATCGTGAGTGATAGCAAGACGGCATTGTATAGGTGGCTGATCGAATATAACATTAACTAGATGGTCTCTGTACTCTCTACTTAAACTTTGTCTATTACCCTATGTTTACGGAACTGATAAAAAATAAACACAAGGCAGAATATCTTTCTGCTCCCTGTTACAGACTACATGGGTCTCGTCAATGCAGTGGTCTACTTATAATTGGCATAGCTGAGCGATGATATTTAGTGATTGCTATGGTGTGAAATGAGTAGGGTTCCCCGCATGGTCCGTACCCGAACCCCATGGGGAAGAAAGTCCGCGGGGGAGGAGGGGAACACCGCCATGCTAGACTTGATTGGCATTAGAGGTGCCGAAGAGCCGATTTGCAAATGACTTTGGCAGGTCATTTGTTGTCTGAGAATCTCTTTTTATTGCTCCTTCAGCGGCCTATTCATTCCTGCCCTTCCCCTTTGTTCCAGACCCGTAGTAGCGTCTCAATAGGCTATGGCAACCCCGCGTTTTGTAAATCATGCCTCGGCACTTCCTCTAACGGCCCTAGTATCAGTGCTTGAAGGATGGAACAGTAGCATTATAAGTATGATAACTATTTAATCATTATACTGGTCATCTTTGATCGAAGACATTCAGTCAACATATGTTACGAAATCATCTTCACTGAGCAAATTCTTCTTCACTCAGCTAGAAACGAGATTGCAATATCCCATTCAAGAAGCTGCCATGGGTTCAGAGCAATTGGACCCCCACGAGGCTGGGCAAAACTCCGAAAGTGAGAAGCCTAGCCATGTGGAGACCGAGCATGCTACGGCTACTGAGAAGAACACATTCACGGCTCATGCGGATGAGTCTGGTGAGGGCCAAAATGCCAAGGTATACAGAATACAAGCCCCTTCTGGTGAGTGAATACTGACAAAGGGGGCTTAGATGACCAAGAGACGGTTTATGGCCCTAGTCTCTCAAGCCTTTCTATGGACGGGTTCCCAAATTCCTGTCTATCTCTTTGGTGGTGTCCCGCCTTATATCTATGCAGATATTGGGGGTCACGACCGTTGGACCTGGTTTGTTCTGGCCAACCTGCTTTCGTTGGCAGCAATTTGCCCCTTTGTGGGATCCCTATCGGATTTGTTTGGCCGTCGATACGTGGCGCTCTGTGGAGCATCGCTTATTGTACTTGGAATGATTATTTGTTCTACAGCTCATACAATGAATGTCTTTATCGGTATGTTGTTAATCCAACCCTTCATCTACCAGGTCGACGCTTACCAATGATTCAGGTGGGATGGTCTTTGCAGGAGTGGGAGCGGGCATCAACGAGCTCACTGCGCTAGCAGCAACCTCTGAAATGGCACCGACAGCTCAACGGGGCAAATATGTCGCCATACTCATCTTCACAATCGTGCCCTTCTGTCCATCCGTGCTCTGGGCACAGCTCATCGCTGCGTACTCGACTTGGCGGTACATCGGGCTGTTTTGTGCCCTTTGGGCCTTTGTTGGTCTTGTCTTGACTGCCATATTCTACTTCCCACCACCTCGCACCAACTCGGAAGGCCTGACACGATCAGAAATCTTTAAGCGCATCGATTTTGTCGGCGGTGGTCTCAGTATCTCGGGCATGATCTTGTTCATGGCCGGATTGCAGTGGGGAGGCTACATGTACTCTTGGAAGTCGGTCCATGTCCTGGTTCCTCTACTTCTTGGAGCAGCCCTTGTCATTGCCTTTCTCATCTGGGAGAGTTTCTTTGCGCCGTACCCTATGTTTCCCCGCCGTATCAACCAAGCTCCTCGCATTCTTATTCTCACGCTCATTATCACCTTCATCTCGGGCGCAAACTTCTTTTCCATCCTCATGTTCTGGCCTACGCAGGCCTTCAACGTCTATGGCCACAACCCCATTCAGGTCGGAATTCGAGGCATCCCAGTTGGCTTCAGCATCATGGCCGGTGCATGCATTGTCCTCTGGCTTCTTTCTGTCTTCAGAGGTGCAAACAGATCACTCATGGTCATCTCCAGTGTACTGATGACGGCTGGCTGTGGCGCCATGTCTGTTGCAAGGCCTGACAACATGTCTACGCTATGGGGGATCCTCGTCCTGGCTGGTCTGGGTATTGGAGGAATTGTCGTCCCAGCAAGTATCATTACGACAATTATTTGCCCCGACGATCTCATTGCCACAATAGCAGCACTGACTCTGAGCATCCGCGTCCTTGGCGGAAGTATCGGTTACACCATCTACTACAATGTCTTGATAGGCAAGTTCAAGCCTGCTGCTATACACTACATCGGCGGCACCATGGTCGAGCGTGGCAACATCACATCAACTGCAATCATTGGAGAGGTCATTGGATTGACTGGTGCTTCATTACTGGATGAAATTGCCAAGGTACCAGGCATCGCGGGAAATCAGGCGTTGTATGAGGCTGTCGTCGCAGCTGGCCAGATTGCCTATGCTGAGGCCTACAAGTGGGTCTATTATGTCAGTATTGCGTTTGGCATAGTTTCTATTCTGTGTGCTCTGTTTCTAGGAGATATTGGGAAGTATATGGATGATCACGTAGCTGTGGTCATGTAAGAGACTGTCTAGATAGTGCTCAGAGACTGTCAAAGAATAGTTCCATTACTTCTATCTGAGTTTGAGGTACATCGCCTCTAAAGCTGAGCGAATATTTGCATGTCCACTCTTGATATTCCACTGTGCCTTCCAGAGCACATATAAACAGGCAGCTGCAGCTGAACCTCCAGCAAGAGCTACGACAAACTTCAAAAGTCGCCAAGCTGCATACCGGCACCTTGTACGACCCTGGGGCACAGATGTCAGCCTCGGTAAAGAGATCAAGCCATGTAATCGATAACCTACAGTAATCTTCCAATCGCGCCAAACAGGAAACAAGCTTCTATACCATAGGTATCCCTGAGAATACGGATATAGCATGGCATTCCATACTCGGCTGTTCTGCGACTTGGATTGAATGTACCAGCTTTGACAACCTGAGTTCCATACTGTCTTGGAGAGATCGTCCTGAATGCGATCGACGTAGCGCTTTTCAGCATCCAAATCGAGCTCAACAACTCCATCGGGGCTCCCAAGAACAGGCTTGATGATACGCAATGCAAAATTGACAGTGTTCTCAATGGCCATAATAGCCGAAGTGTGACCTGTTGTTGCGTTGGGGCCTAACAGAGTCCGTTAGAGATATAAATTAAGAACCAGGATAAATACATACCTAGAAGCATAAAGAAATTTGGAAAACCACTCATAGCAGAGCAATTGTAGGCTTCAGCTCCACCAAATGACTCCCAGTGCTGAGTCAATGTTTCATCGCGCCCAACAACCTCAACTCCTTCAAGGAACGTGTTTGTCGAAAAGCCGTTAGCTAGCACTATAACATCGGCTTGAATAAAGCCACGATCTGTCTCAATTCCATTCTCGACGATCTTCAGCGCTCGTTCGTTGGTCAGGGTCAGATTGTCAGAGTGGAGGGATTTCAAGTATCCAGAGTCGTATATCCGCCTCTTGCAACCGATCTCGAAATCTGGAATTATCAGGTCGTGATACTTAGCCGGGGCAGTGCTTCTCATGAACCTTTCAGCTTGAGCGCGCCGTTTCTGGCGGAACTTGGCAGCAGATGTAGTCATAGGAACTGCCTTCAACTCAATCTCAGCTGCCAAAAAGATGAGGAGGCGTTGTATCATCATAGATCCTGGTAGATAGCTGAAGACTGATTTCATAAAAGCAGTATACACCCCGTCAATAGGCGGAATCATCCAGTGCTTGGAGCGGATTATTTGTGTAAGATGTTTTGTCTTGTCCACTATTGAGGGAACGATTTGAGCAGCTGTACACCCATTCCCGATGACAATGACATTTTTGCCCTTCACATCAACATCTTCTCTCCACTGTGATGAGTGGAATATGGCACCTTTGAAGTTTTCGGAGCCAGGAATGTCAATCTCTCGGGGGGTAACGAGTATACCAGAACCAGCAAAGAGAAATCTGCATTCGTGCTGGAAGATGTCGCCCGTCTTGCGGTCGCGAATGTCAAGTCTCCATCTTTTCTTCTCTTCAAGCCATTGACATCGTTGGACTTCGACGCCAAAGGTCATCTTTGACGGTAAGCCGTATTTGACAGCGACTTGTTTCTGGTAGTCCCAAAGCTCCTGCTGTGAGGGCAGAACCCGAGACCAGGTGGGGTTAGGCTCGAAAGAGAAGCTATAGAGGACACTGGGGACATCACAAGCAGCGCCTACAACAGATCGCTTAGCATTTCATTTTGGAAGGACTGTACTGTACAGGTAACCTACCGGGATACTTGTTTGCGAACCATGTCCCACCGAGCTCACTATGTCGTTCAAAAAACCGAATGTCGGATATTCCATACCATCGTTTGAGCGTGGCTCCAAGGGCAATTCCTGAGAATCCAGCGCCAATACAAGCAAACTGAGTGTAGGTTGGATGTGCTTCTTTGCTCGACGTCATGTTAGTAGTTTGATGTTTTTGAGTGAACTAGAATTTTACAACTGAACAGAGTGACATACAGAAATGCAATTCGCAGCCGGGTACTTATTCTTATAGCACTCACATGTCCGCAATTGTGTTGGTCTTCCCCATGGGGTTGTTGTCCCCCATCAGGTAATCATTTCGGCCCGTGCGACAGCTGAAAGGTATGTGTCTTGTGAAAATCATAGCTGTATAAGTCGGGTTGTCTCCGTAAACCGAGCTTCCCGCGGTAAATCGGGTGCATTCCGTCACTGGCCCACAGTGAACACCACTGCGTGCAGCCGAATTTGGTTTCAGCTGCGCCATGTGATTAGACATATTGGTGTCAACTATTTCTGACATCAAATGAACAAGGCATTAATGGCCTCATGGAAGTATACTAACCACCGACTCTCACGTTGTGCCAACAGAAAGGCCTTTTGCTGCAGCCTGATTTCTGGTTTCTTCGGTTTGGTCTAAGATTGAGGCGGAACCATTCCGTCACTAGCATCGATTTAAACTTCACTTAAACCCCACAAACGCGGATCTGCAGCACAATTTCCCCAGACCCTTCAGCTTCGGAACGAGGAGGTTGGAACGAAGCCGACTTCCCCTCTTCTCCTTGATACATGTCAACCGAGATCCAGTACCAGACCCTATTGCAGACCGCGCCTTTTCGTTGGTTCCGGTACCAGTCACTCGAGTGCACGCATGCAATAACTATGCCACCAGAACATCAATCGCGGCAGCGTCGCCGCAAAGTCACATTGGCATGTGACCCTTGTCGGGAACGTAAATCCCGTTGCGACGGGACCAAGCCGATTTGCTCCACCTGTCGACGTCGTGCGCTGGGAATTGAACACTGCGTCTACAGGGCGGGGAATGCACGTACAGAATGCAGCGATGAGTGAGTAGCAGTGACTTAGTGAGCGAGTTCATTCTGGTTTGACTTTACTGACAAGTGCTTGAAGTTATACAAAAGCTCTACACGATCGGATCCGCTATTTAGAACGTCAACTAGAACAAGTCTCAGCGTTGAACGGTTCGATCCCTGACACTCTTCGAGATGAAGCCAGCACTAGGCCGGCCCGTACAGAAAGTACACAAGGCTCACAAAGCCAAGTCGAGTTGGATGCTCTGGTCATGAGCATATCTCAAGCCCAACTACTTACCCCTTCATCGTCCACTACTACGGAGAGTATTGAGAATTCTAGTCATACAAGACGAGTTACTGCCATGGGCACTACCACTTCAGAGGAGGACATTCGACATCATGGTGACACAAGCGAGGCTTTCTACGGCTCATCTTCGGCTGCCTCATTCTTGAAAGAGACTTGCGGAAATGCAATCCCCCCATCAAACCACCAGTCAAACCCTCAACCATTTGCTTCACAATCTATGTCGCTTTACAGCGACGTTGATAAGTTTGCTCTCCCTCCTCGGCGCCTTGCAGATCACCTTGTAGAGAGGTATTTCCAGCGCACTTATTGGCTCTATCCCGTATTTGATAAGCACGCTTTCGAGGATGCCTACAACACTCTCTGGCTGCCGAGCGGACAAACCTCAAGTCTAGACGAATATCGAAACCTAGGTTTAGGAGAAGATGCCACTACACTTGCCTTCTTTTCTTCTCTCAATGCCATCTTCGCGTTGGGGTGTATTTCTTCGGATCTTTCCATCACGGCCAAGACGACGGCTTATGAAGTTTTCTTCAGTCGAGCCAAGGATAAAGTCAACATTGACCTCCTGGATATCAATGACTTGAGCGTTGTTCAGACTCTTCTCCTAGTTGGTCTTGTTTTGCAAGGCACTTCATTTCCAGATCGCTGTTGGAATACCACAGGACTTGCTTGTCGAGTGGCACAGGGTTTGGGCCTTCACAGTTTGTCGCCATACAACCCGCAAGAGTCGCGAATACAACGTATCAGACGACGTACGTGGTACGGTTGTATCGTGCTAGATACGTAAGGACGCATATACTTCCTAGGGCTACATTAACTAACCACTATAGACTGGTGAGCATGACTTTTGGTCGGCCAACCATGATCACTAATATTTCAACTCTGGGTCTACCAGAAAGGACTGATCATGATTTTCAAGATGTCCAGGATATCGAACAGATAAATCTACAGTTTCAAGTAGAGACCGTTCGTCTAAGCATCATTCTAGATAGTATGTTGTCAAAAGTGTACAAACCTTGGCAATACAAGATGTCCCATAACGACCAGGGCACATTATCTTGCACAGATATCAACAATCAGAGCATGGACGTCTTTGCTGAACTACAAGGGAAGCTTCGGTCTTTTGAGCTTGGCCTTCCTAATTTTCTCTCGTGGAATAACCCACTGGCTAGGCAGAGGATCCCGCCAAGCGAGGCCACGATCCTTACTCTTCAGAGAAATGTGTTGCAGGCACGGTAAGGTCTCTAACAAGACAATATGCATAATGTTTGCTAACAAGCATCAGTTTTACATATCTACGAGTCATGCTTTACCGCCCAATTTTGAGTCAGCTGCTAGCTCTTGATACTTCTCGTGGCGCGGGTGATGATTTACATTCATCCTTTAAGCATGACGGAGCCAGAGCATGTATACGCTCTTCAATCCAGCTGATCAATCTAGTCCATGAGACCTTTCGTACCGAAACGGCCGACGCTTGGTGGTGGAACAGTCTATGTAATTTTGCCTCTCCGACTTGAAGGCATAGCCTAACCAAGGTTGTTTAGATGCTTGCACCGCTAGCTTAGTGCTTATGACATGTCGTCTGTGTCCCTCATTATGGGCTACTCTAGATCGGGTGAGCGTAATTGATGCATTGAATAGATGCCACGCTATTTTGGAGGTCATCTCTTCATTTAGCCTATCAATTCGCAAGTCCTTCAATCTACTCACCAAGATGCACCAAACTATTGAAGGAAGGCAACAAGGTTGGTACCAAGGCAGTCCTACACGTATCCTTCGACTAATGCCCTATAGCGGAAGACGAAACAAATACATACTCGCAAGAAACCGAAAGACACGGACTGTTGGATACACTCCTGGAAGGTGACCTATCTCTTCAGAATGCTTTAACTACATCTTTTCCCTTTGATCCTGATATGGTAGTGTTTCCGTATTGGGAGGCAGCAAACTTGGGAGGATAGTTCTAGAAAATCGCATCTATCGGTTCCTGCTAAAGGTTGTCACTTTCTCCAATGTGGTCGTGATATTAAGATTAAAACTCAATTTCCGAGATGAACTGGCTCTATAGCCTTCTGTATAGCAAGTATGTCTTGTATAGAAATTGGTTGACTATAGTCTAGGTCGCTCCTGAAGGTCAAATGCCAAGTCCCTTACCATGGCCGAGCCAATGTGTTCACAGATTGCCATAGTAGTGACCATCGGATTAACACCACTCGCACTAGGGAAGACACTCGCATCCGCGACAAACAAATTCTCATAGCCCCAAACCTTTCCAAACTCATCCACAACACCGTCAGCTTCTTTAGTGCTCATCCGGCATGTGCCCATCTGATGAGCAGAGCCGTAAGGTGTATCTGGTGTCTTGTTCCCATGGGATTCCATTTTCTTCAGCCACTGCGAGAACCTCACGTCTGTGGCCGTTGAAGACCCAGAAATGTCGTTTGGCAAATTCTCTTCGTGGCGTATAAATGGTTCAAGGCCAGGAAGAACGGGGTGTATCTCCAAGGCTCCTTGGGTGTAGAGAATCTTTGCTAAACCAAGTATGCCCTTCAAATTGTTACTCGTATCGAATTTGGAGGGGGTATAGACCAAGCGAGGTGTGCCTAGTACAGGATCAATTGTAATGTGGCCGCTATCGCGATCTCGAGTAATAGCAATATACGCTTCCATGTGCCTGTACTTGGATATGTGAGCTTTGTAGTCAGGCCCCGATGTCCAATTACACCATGTAAGACAGGTTGAAGGCTAAAACTAGGTCAACATTGCTTCTAGCATGAAGTATTTGGAATACTTACCAGCATTGAAGGACGCTCAAGCCTTACACCATGTCCATTTCCATCAATGTCGTCAAAACTTGAGACTACAGAGGTAAGGATTCCACCTACCACTTGTTAACAAACTGTGCTAGAATAAGACAGCCTTGAGGCAGTAACATACCTTCCCATGGCCGTGTCTCTTGTTCGAAAACTGCGCTTACAAACGATGTTGGATGTAAATGGAGATTGCGTCCAATATGCTTGTTCTACACCGACGCATTAGCATGTCATGATCCAGCAGTCGAAAGAGAGCCTACCTTAAGCCCACTATTCTTCAAGATGACAGGACTACACAGACTGCCAGCCGAAATAACAACCCTCTTCGCCTTGATTGTGACCGATTTAGTCGAGTTATCTGTGCCATCTCTTGGTTTCCAAGTTCCAGTCACGCCACAGGCGACTTCCTTTCCACCACGCTTTTGGAAAAGAACCTTGTTCACGTGAAGACCTGTTATGAACGTGGCTCCGCACCTCGCTGCATCTGGTAACCAACCATTTACTGGGCCTTGTTTCTTACCCATCCAGCAACCCAGCGAGCAGTATCCATCCTGATGCTCACAATGGCCCGTGTTTTGGGGAACTTGTTTGGCGCTGTATCCAAGTCTGCGCGCACCTTCTAGTAAAACCGAGTTGCCGTGGTTGTGATTAATAGGCTCGTTACTGACGCCCATACGCTCGCAGACCGAGTCAAGATGGGCTTGGAACTCGGGTGACTTGAAGAACCCTAGACCTTTCTTGTCTGCCCATTCATCGCGCACTGTGTTCTGGGGCTGTAAGCAGGCGCTCCAGTTGACTGTTCCGCCTCCGCCGAAGCATGAGCCTGCAAGTGTAGATATAGATCCATCCTCAGAGGATACGAGACCTCCCTGCTCGAAAAGGTGGAAATATCCTGAACTTTCGTCCAGAGGCAGCGACGAGGTTTCGTAGTGATGGCCTTTGTCCACGACCAAAACGCGATAGCCTGCCATGGCAATGGTCCTTGCGACGACGCCTGCACCGCATCCTGAGCCCACTATGACGACATCTGTATCTAATTCAACTTTGGGAGCTGAGTCATTGAACTGCATGAATTCGAAGGGGTAGGATTCGACCGGGTGCCATCCAGGCGGAGTGGAGGAAAAACCAACGACTTGGTTGAAAAGAGAGCTTGATCGGAGATATACATGCTTTCCGATGATCGATAGTTGTTTAAAGAGGTTACGGAAGGTGGCAAGAGAGCTCGTTCTCCAAGAATGTAGCACTAGTGTCCGATCACCAATGGACAGGTCGCAAAATAGTGTGAATTTGCCAGTGAGAGGGATGACGCCGACTCGATTTCTACCATATCACGATATTAGCAAATCACTCTGCAGGTCAAGCTGGAAGGACTGTAGGCTTACCTAAGAAGGGAGCATATTGTACCAATTTCGGACAGTTTATCGGGAGGGAAACCAGCCAACACCCGCTTCAAGATTTCTTGGAACAGTGGCATGTTGGAAGGCGTTTCGGCAAGAAAGGCCTTGACAGTTGAGCTATCGCTGACAGCATTCTTCTGGATAGATGGCATCGAGCTTTCGGGACAAGGAGCAATGATAGTATCCATAATAGCCATCAGAACTTGCCATTGTGCTTCTGTCAACGGCTCTGAGGCTGGACCTCTTGGAAGGCCAATCGAAGTGCGGTCCGTCATTGTGAATAGTATCTGTTGTTTCTGCCTCCGGTTGAACGAAATGCGGTAGCTTGGCACTTACAGTCGCAGGATAAATAAAAAGGCGACAGACATTTTAAAGCTCGGTACTTGACCATTCACTTCACATGCGAAGCTGGGGTAATGCGCTAACCCCAGGAATACCCCTCATTGTCCCATGCTTTACGAGACACTAAAATAGTTAGTGCACTGTCTATTGCTGCAATCATTCCAACTTGGATGGGCAAAGAGTCGGGACGGACCTGAACTCGCAAGCTTGACCAAATAAAGTTTCCCAGGAAGAGTTGTGGCGAACAAATGAGGGAGCGCAAAACATCAGGTGTCTTCATCCAAGTGCGTGTTTATGTGCACTTACATTGCTGCTTACACCAGAAGGTAACCATGGCTAGGATCAGAATTATACTCATGACACAAAACAGCTCTTATTAATTAGATACCATAGCCATCAAATTAACTCTATACTATCTGTCAGGTCGTAAACTGCTTGTCGAGTCAATAATTAAGCTCCCGGCAAAATGCGAAATACGTTCTGTTGACGCTAACGGGACGATTCCGTCAATTGAAGTTTGTGCGAACTTTATTAGTCTATCACGGGACGGTTCCGCAACCTGGTTTGTTGTTCTTCTGGTGGTACCCGATAACTTTCATGTCGTCAAGGTCGTGGTTCAAATATTGGGAAAGGAACACAAGGCCATGCCGAGGTCATCCGGAGCCCGGCGGGGATTCCCCATTTCAGTTGTCTAGAATACAATAAGTACTAGACGATGTTCCTTAGCTCGGTGATGAAAATTTATTTGGAAGCTCAGCCCAAGACGTGAGGGCTGAATCTTGTTTTCACTCTTTAATTTGGCGCAATCTTTACTATCCAATATCTAAATAATGCCTCTCGCATTGTCAAAGTGGGAGAAGCTCAGTCTAGCTCTCCGTCTATCGTATGCTGGTACGTCAATAGCTGTGCCAAGTCAGTGTTTCGGACACTAACATATGTGCTACTGGAAGCACCTCTGCTTCTTACTTATACGATACGGTCACTATGCATCACGAGGCGCAGAGGCATCCCGTCACGCTTGTTTCTCATTTGTGCAGTCTTGAAAGTAGCTCTTGGGTTCTCGGCTCGGCAAATTCAGTATTTGACTCTACCAACTAAAGACACATATACAAGATGGATACAGCGGCGGGGTGACGAAGCAAAGAAATTCGGACACCAAGAACATGTCGCAAAGCTTAAATATGACCGAGAGGTTCTAGAAGATGGGAAGTCGTCACTACTCTGGATAGGGAATCGACAGCAGGCAAAGAAGGTTGTCTTGTTCTTTCATGGAGGTGGTTACGCAGCGCCAATAACGGCTGGCCATTTGGAATGGTGCTGGCGAGCGTATGTCGTCGCGGGCATCGAAATGGGAATCGATGTTGCAGTGGCTGTTCTAGAATACACCTTGACGCCAGAGGCAAGATATCCAGTTCAGCTACGCCAAGCAGCAAGCGGGCTGAAATCCCTGCTACACAAGGGAATTTCACCTCGGGACATTATAATCGGAGGAGATTCTGCTGGGGGCCAATTGACAGCCCAGTTGCTCTGCCATTTACTTCAACCCGAGCCAACAATCCCGGAAATAGTCTTATCCGAGCCGCTTGCTGGTGCTTTTCTGGTTTCTCCTTGGGTCGCCCGATCCACCGACGATGCATCATTCAGGGAAAATTCTGCTATTGATATGCTTTCAACACCGATTATGGAATCGTTCACCAGGGAGCTGCTAGGGCCTGACGCCCAGCCAACAAGCTCAGCATTTCCGCTTGATAGAGACAAATCTTGTTTGGTCGGAATGGCATCTATTTTGAATGAGCTTTACGTGACTGTAGGAGCACATGAAGTCTTCCGAGACCAGGTCATCTCTTTCAAGGAAAAGGTTCAGCTTTTAAATCCTGATCTGGAATTGAGGTTTCAGTGCCATCAGAACTGTGCACATGACTTTATAATACTTGAAGGCCAACAGCAGCAGGATGGAGAGTGTACCCGATGTATGAAACAATGGATCGTTAGTTTACTGGCTGAGAAATAGGGCTTTTAGTGAGTTTATGTTATACGGAGACGTTGATTCCGCTGTTGATGAAAGTTGAGTGTGTCTTGATCCGTAAGACTTGAAGGATCGTCAACACCAAAATTCCCTAATGAGTCTGGAACTAACCCAAGGGGTGTTATCTTTAAGCTTTTGAAATGCATCCTTGTTGTAACGCGCACAGTGTTATAGCGTTCATTTTGACTTTCTATCACACTTATCATCCTGTTATAAAACTATAACCCTGCAATGGCTTGCTTGGCACAGCGTAGCTGGCAAGGGGCTTTGGTCTAGATCGCAAGTCATCCTAACTATCTGATGTTTTCTTCGGGTAAGAATTTAGCAAATATTTCATGTATGTTTGCTTAGTGGTGTTGGAAGTTGCTGTTTTAGTTCTTATATTAAAGCCGCCTTGTCTTCTGTCAATTGATTGCACAGAACAAATTGAAACCCCAATAAATTTCATCGACTCGTCAAAACCTGTTGTTATTATTGCGCCCTGAACCTTTTTAGCATCATGGCTACTCGCGAACTCGTCGTGGTTATTTTAAACCATACCAACGAAGAACTCAACGCCGATGTCGAATGGCCGGCTCTCATCCATGGGCATTTCATAAAAGACCCAACCCTTCAACCACCACAAACAATACTTGCTGGTGAGAGCGGCATGTTGCGCTGTAAATCGGACCACGTGGGCGGACTGATCGAAGGTTCAATTACCTACCGCATCGTTGGGTTTGGCCCAAGAAACGAAGTGACATTTTCTTGGAGCATGCCATATATTGGTGTGAATAAGTTTGCCGCTGCTTCTGCCATTCCCAATTTCACGGTGCGTACTTTTGGCGGGCATGGCAATCAGGCGGTTGTTGTCTTTGTGTTCGGTAAGTTAACCCCTTATGGAAAATGCTATTCCTTGACAGATTTAGAACCAAGTCAAAAGACAGACGGAGGGTTGGGAGATGGTGATGTGTTAGCTGCTGTCACTAAATATCCTCTAGAGTGTGCTGAGGATCCTTGGACTGGCTCTAATCGCCATTAGGTAACTCTGATATCTTGTCCAGGTTGTTAAATTTCATGTGATAGTATAGGAGTGCTTTGTTGGCCGAGTAGGTTTCTATGTGAATGTACTGTATTTGTGTCAGCACACCACCAAGACTTACCAACATCTGATGGATTGAGCTGATAGTAGCAGCCACAAACTTTATCGGGTGTTGTAGTGGTGCGTGGTGCGTAAAGCCACATAACAATTTGAAAATCGTGCCAGCCACAGAGAATGCGCGACGATGACAAAATATGACGGGTTGATGAGTTGTATCGAACCATCAATACACCCTTTTCCTCGTCACGTTCACTGTCACGCTTGACAGTACAGGCCTCAGGGGTCTGTT
>PVQB02000229.1:0-22533 GCA_002980475.2 Fusarium beomiforme
GCATTATCTAGTTAATGACGCATGCGGCATGGTCGCACGTCACTAATGTAAAATGTCTCAAAATGCCTCCCTTATCACCCAGCCTCCCCAAAGCTTCATCTAGAATTTTCTCTTTCCCACCTTTCCTCAATCGCCTTAAATATGCCTCGATTATCTTATACGGAGGAGGATGTTATCTAGGCCGTACTGGATGTCACCGATAATGGCCTCTCCCAGAATCAGGCTGCCTAGAAGAATGGCGTCCCTCAAACCACTCTTTCTGACCGATTAAGAGGCCTACCGTTAAAATCCGAGGTCACTCAGCCTGCCCAGCTGCTATCCAAGTCGGAGGAGTCCAGGTTGGTCACCTGGATACTTCGATAAGAGGCCTTGGGCTACGCTCCTTCCCACAGTCAAGTCCGCGCCACCGTCGCTGCCCTCTTGAGACAGCAGGGCCGGGAAAGGCCTATCGGTATGCACTGGCTAGCCAGATTCATTAAACGCCATCCCAATATCAAGACGAAGGTGGGGAAACGTCAGGAAGCTGCAAGGTTCAATTCCTTCACCCCAATGGCCGTCAATTGGTACTTTGATATCCGCGAGAGCGAATATGGCTGGATCAAACCGGAGAACACGGTTAATGTTGACGAGGGCGGGATCATGGCTGGATTTGGTGAGCATTGATTATTTTTGCTATGAAACTCTCTAATCCACTGAAAAAATAGGCTTGGATTCCTTGGTTATTGGCAGTAGCGACCCTAGGAGGAAGGCCTTCCTCAAGGGCTCGCAGTCCCGCACTTGGACTACCTTTATGGAAGCCGTCACCGCAGATGGCCGTCTTCTCAAGCCGGGGATTATCTTCAAAGGTAAAGAGCTCCAGCAACAGTGGTTTATCGACGAGCTCCGGGGGGTCGCCGACTGGTATTATATCACGTCCGACAATGGCTGGACGGATAACCATATCGCAGTCGAGTGGCTAAAGGAGGTCTATCTGCCTCAAACGCAACCGGCGGATGAGTCTGATGCAAGGCTCATCATACTAGATGGCCATAGGAGCCATGTATCTGTAAGTATCTACCTGTTCTAGATCAGAAATCCCTCTGACGGCGCTGACTGAGAATTCAGGATGAGTGGATGGCTACGTGCTTTTTGAACAACGTATATTGCTGTTACCTGCCTGCTCATTGCTCTCACGGTCTACAACCACTTGACAATGGCCCATTTAATGCATCCAAGGCTGCCTATCGCAAAGAGCTCCAAAAACTGACCAGCCTGACCGATTCTGCGCCGGTGGACAAGGTCAACTTCATCAAGGCCTATGCCAAGGCCAGGGAAGTGGGTATGACGAAGAAAAATATCCTCTCAGGCTGGAGGGTGACTGGAAACTGGCCGATTTCACGGCGGAAAGCGCTCATACATCCTGAGATCCAGCCGGACAAGAAGGAAACGACGCCCGGGTCGGACGGCCACCGAGACGGGCAAGTCGACTCTGATAATACGCCAAAGACCAGCCGCCACATCCGAGATCTGGGGAAGAACAAGAGTCCGTCAACAAGAAGGCGCTATTCTGTGATATCGAGAGGGTTTAAAGCTCAAGAGTCAAAGATCGCCTCTCTAAGCACGAGAATAGCCAGTCTAGAGGAGGAAGTTGGCCGGTTAAGCAGAGGCAAGAAGAGGAAGGCGATACCGAATCCCAATAAAAGATTCATGACACTAGCGGAGGCTCTAGTGGCTGGTGAGACTATTTCCGGCGCAAACCAGGAAATTAAAGAAGCGGATGCTGTTGAGGATGTAATCGAGGTGGGAGGGATAGAAGAAGTTGAGAGTTCAAATTCGGAGGGGGAAGAGTTAGCTGTAGTACGCACACGCGCAGGGCATAAGGTCAAAATACCGCGAATATATTAAAATTCATTTGATTCTAAAACGAAATTCGAAAATAATTTCACAGGTTTTATTTTTGGTGAATTTTCCACATATGGTTGAAAAATTGCATTTTGTATAGGGAAATATTTTTTTTGCTTACCGGCAGGTGGGTATTACCGGCAGGTGGGTACTGCATGGTATGCTTTGCTCGGCACTGAGAACATACGGGCCGAGCGCCGTTGCACTATGTCAATCAGTAAGCCCACGTTTAAGTAGACCTCGACGAGAAGGGCTACTTCCTGAGGTTAGGGTTTGAAGAGCCTGGATTTAGCAATGGCGTACCTTGGACTTCCGTTGGCGACACGGCTCGCAAGCTAAAGATATAGGAACTCTTCGCTCTAAGGGAGCTATTCGATGCCCGGCATGGGTTCTTGCCGGATGACGGCGCGGTGCTGGAAGCAACAGTCGGAGCTTAGTCCCCTGACTTGATTCCCGTGTCGACGAGGTCGAGGGGTCCGAGACATCAGAAGTTCTGTTTGGCATTATAATTGACGTTCTTAGTGACGGGTGCGGCACAAATATATGCAAGGCTACAGCCTCCAGCTGTTCAACTGAAACAATAACCCAGCATGCGAACCAGATCCTCAAAAAAGCTTACAGATAAAGCCAACGTGTAATTACTCATTACCCGTTGGCTCCTGTTCAGATAAATGCCGCCCCTTGCAACGGCTGTTTCCTCACCAACAATGATGTCATGGTGGTGTATGGATGATCTTTTACACACTTTTTTCCCGCCATTTGATTGGATGGACCAGAGTGACGTATTTTATCTGCCTTAACTGCTAAGCCCGTTGCGTCACTGCAAAGCGGAGCGAAACGCGAAAAACCCTGTCTATGTGCATCACTGGTATGCTTCATGTATTTACTTTCACGTATTTACTTGATCCGGAGAAGGACGCAGAAGCTTCATATGTTTGGAGCCTATCAGATCAAAGAACTCGAAAGGCTCATGACAGGCCCAGACGAGCGAGTCTCGTGATCTGATCAGACAGACAAGGTGTTCGCCCGGCGCCTCGGTTGTGTAAGCTGCGGAGTATTGCGAATAATATAACCTTCGTTTCCAGTTCGAGAGCCAATCATAGTCGGTGGAGACTCCAGCCGGCTGATGGGTCAGGTTCGGAGTGAGAAAAACCACGCAGAGAGCACTAGCCTTGGGATCATGTCAATATTGATATCATCAAGTTGATGTAATGGAACTACCTTAGCCAGTCGCTATGATAAAAACATGTCATGCTTTCACTGTCAAAGAACTAACTACATTCTTTCTTTCCTTCTCCCTCTCTCTCGTAATAACAAGGGCCAATGGATTCCATCTTTCGAACTGATCTTACATATTATGATGACCCTATGAAGCAAAGATTTTATCATCGTAACGCCCTCTTTTGGTGATTGATTTGTTTCTTAATCCCAATCCCATTTCCCATTTTCCATTCTCAATTATCGTCAATTGTAATAAAGTCTTTTTATATTTTTTACGGACGTCAGCCCTTCCACTACGCAACCTGCACCATCCATCCCTTCGACTGCGAGGCCGTACTAAGAGGTTGGCTATCAGCAAAATCGACCCAAACTTATCATGCTGGAAGAGAAAGCTCTCGTTTATCCTAAAAATCGGCTTACATCAAGTGAGCAAGCACCTATAATGACTAACGAGAACAACAATATTAGCCAGCTAGCGGGACTAAATTATTCTGGAGGGCAATATTCCAAGGACCGGGCACTGAGTGCTGAACGAACACGACTCGAAGCGGAAATCGCCCATCTAAACTACCTTCTTGTAGCTCACAAGGACTGTTGTGGCGCTTCGCAGGTATGCACGCACTCTATGCACCTAGGGCCCCCTCAGAACACACCGGTAAGCGAGGCCTCTTCCCGTTAAGACTGCAAAACTTAACTGCTAGACATGCAATATCACCAAGAATAGTATAAATCCGAAGGTTACTGATTCTATCGGTAAAATCGAATGAATCATTTTATGAACTCAGTAAGCAATCGCAGCTCGAGGTCATTTCCCTGGCGCAGCATGCAATCGCTGAGTGGATTGGATTCATTTCGACTGGCCGCTGACAAACGAACTCGGCATAAATTCCATCTGTGGGTGAGGAGGTCGAGGCGGATTCTTAGGGAGTGATCTGCAACAGCCTTTTGGCCTCGAATTCGACTTTCTCAAACTAGCGAGGCGCCATCATGACTACGAAGGGTTCGAAGTGGCGGTATCAGCGAGATGGCGTCCCCTACAATCTATAACCTCTATTTCCGTCATAAAAACCACCTGGTACCATTGTAATGGGGCACAGTGCGTCGCAGATGCGTTGGGTAGCCCGCTAATCACAGCAGTCGTGACAATCGCCAGCTCCAGATTTGATGGCAAGGGCTGGGCCGCTCGGTCGGGGGTTAATCCTAACGGCCATTTAGACCGAAGGTTTTGGCAATATAAGCGTGGAAGAATTTTGCATAGATTATCCTCTTAGCCGACACTGTTAATTACGTGTCATGAGCGGCGATATCGGATTTACTGCTATTTTGGCAGCGAGATTTTGTATAATGCAAGCCGGCCCGCGACGCAAGCGGTGAGGTCTTTACCAAGAGGGGTTAAGGCCCCGCCGCTACGGACAATCTGCCAAGGCTTGCATTTGATGACGTCATATTGACGTCCGTTTCCTCCATAGGCTAGCGAACAGACGACTTCATACCCAGCTTAATTGCAGCTCCTTCTGTCACCAACACTAGCACTACATATCGTCCAGCTTCCTTGAAACTGGCCCCCAAATCCACAAAGACGCTACTATAAACAAGTCTCTTCGATCATTGCTCTAAATCCTTAAAAAAAGAATTAAAAAGGTAGGGTACGATTCTGGTAGCTCTTCATTCCACCGCTGCGAGCTATTGTGTCTAACCAACCTACTAGGCAACTACGCGATGGGTGAAGGAGGATCTATGGCAGTCGATTCCATAAAAAATATGCTGGATGTCCACTCTCCCAGTACACTATCCGTTTCCTCCAATCCTTTTTCGGGGCATTGGTGTTCAATGGACCAGCGAGCCCTCCCTCAAACGACGGAAGGCCTTTTGGCGAGCGTCTCCAGGCAGAGTGAACTGTTGTTCAATGATCCCCAGCCTATCTCCCCGATCAGCTTCCTGGATCACTGGAACGATCCATATCCTGCCGCCACCTTCAAGCCTACACCCTCAGGCTTTCAGACACCATTTCCCAAAAAATCCGACCAGTTAAGCATCCCATCTCCGCCCTTAGCGGCTAAACAGGAAGTGCATCGAAAGCGGAAGCGTTGCTCAAATGAATATTCAGCTCGCAAATCTATGAGACAAGACTCCTCTCGAGACAGTAAAGCCAATACAGCAACTGGAGGAGATACTGGCCGTTCAAACAGTCCTTCCGGTACCCACAGCCGCCATGGCAGTGAGCACTCGGACCAACAGGGCAACAACCATAGCCTACATAAAAAAGAAAGAAATCGTACTGCGGCCAGCAAATTCCGAGTTAAGAAGCGAGAATATACGCTTAGAGTTCAGTCAGAGGAGCAAGAGCTGGAACGAACCAATCACGACCTGTCCATCTGCGTAGCCAGCCTGTCTCGTGAGGTCCAGGAGCTCAAGATGAAGCTTTTACAACATAACGATTGTGACTGCTCGCTCATACATGACTACCTCGCCGCAGAGGCCCAGCGCTACATTTGTGGGCTCAGTAAGCAATCGCAGCTTGAGGCTATTTCTGCTAGCGCAGTATGTAATTAAAGTACTATAAGAATGTGAGAACCGGGAAGTGAATTGTGATGATCCCCTTTTTGTCTAGCTATTTTGGCGTAGATATACGTCCTTCATGTCTCTGGTCGCATGCGTGCATGATTTCTTGGAGTTGTCAGCTGCGTCATCTGGAGAGCATGCATGTATACTTAGGATCTATACTTGAGACCGTAGCCCGTAGCTTGATGCTCATAGTAGATCCGATTCGTCTGGCCCAGTAGTATTGCAGCACTCCCTGGCTCGTTAAGATATTTCACCCATCTCAAAGTCCGCTAACCCAGAAGACAATGATGACATCAAGCTCACTCACGATCCTTACGTTTCGTATAGTAATGCACTTGCAGTCCCGAGCCGCCTTGTCAAGGACACCGGTCAGACTTAGCATAGAAACCGAATAACAGCAGTGTCAACTTGCGCCATATCTATCTTGACGAGTATTTTTAAATTCCCGGTTCCCTAAAGCCAACTTCTTACCCCATGCTGAATTAAGTCTAGAAGAAGCTCCATTTGGTCCAAGATTTCGAGGGTTTCTGTACCAGATATCGGAGCGCAACGATTGATAAGATCATCGATCATGCATGTAAGGCCCAAGGAGGCTGCCCGAATCTAAAATACCCTTGTCAGGTACGTATGGAGTCAAGGACGAGAAAAAGACCTACCGAGTCAAAGTTACCTGTGATCAACTTCCGAGAGTTTTCGCTGGCAGGTCTGCCTACATGGCTTTCGGATCCCGTTTCAATTTAAACCCTAACTGATCTACCCTAAAATCTCCTCTAAACTCCCCTTATTAATATCATAAAGATATCCCTTAATATTCTCCTTTAACTCCTCTCTTACTAATTTACTCTCCTTAAGGAATTTAACGTCCCTGACAACACTATTTGGGAGATCACTGACGGCGCCGAAATCAACACTCTCCACCTTCATTTCTGCTGCAGCCCGAGGGTCCCGCTGTCTGAGAACACTGCGCACCTCTTCGTTGGTGAAGTGTGTACTTCCGCAATCTGTATGGTGGATTATCATGACTTGTTTAAAGGTGATAAGATTATCGAGAGCGAGTATGTCGTTAAGGAGGGGCTTTACTTGACCCCCTACGTTACGGAGAATTCCTGCTTCTGTTGGTTGTTAGCTGCCGGGGAAGTAAAAATAGTTGAAGAGTGATGGGAAGAAAGAAAACACGCACCCCCGAAGTTGAGACCTAAGATGTAGGAAGGGTCGCTGCGAGGGTCGGCACAGGCGACGACGAGGGTTTTTGCAACGGCGACTTGGTTCTCGGCCAGAAATTGGAATGTTGGTTCTGGTTTGTGAGATGCCATGACAGTCCTATGTTTGGTTAAGGCTTAAAGTTAGGGGAGCAGGTGGAGAGGACGGACTTGTTGCGAGCTAGAAGCTCTTCGATCGTGATTTTTTCGGCCATTTTGAATTGGGTTGGTGCTGAGTTTGCTTGGCTAAGCTGATAGTTAAATAAATCTTTAAATTGGTGTTGGAAGAATTTGCTGTGGAATGGATACTCGAGTGTGGAAATGTCTGACGTTTATATACTCAAGCACGGCTGTCGTCGAGTCCGGACCAGGCTGAATGTAGAATAAATGCAGAGTAAGCAATTCGAAAAAGGAACGAGGTGGATATGATTAGAACTAATTCTTTAACAATTAGGAACAGTGAGGGGTTCGGAATCAATCTAGGCCTACATCGAGAAATCAACTTGTTGAATAAGTTCATAGGTTGTGAGAAAGTCCACGCCATACCCAAACGAGGCAGTAGTACCCTGGTTGAATAAGTTTACAGCTTACGAATCCACGCTATACCCGACGGAGGCAGTAGTACCCTGGTCCACTTCTTAGCTTCACGAATCATGTCGATTTCAACTTTTCAAAAACATGTTGACAAAGCATATGGGCACGCCGTCTCTGGCCTGATCCACGGCTTGATTACGACGTATATGATAAATGAACGCCTCGCATCACTTGCGTGGGCTTTTTCTATGTCTTGCCAGGGTACTAATTTCTCAATAGCGACTAGTCAGCATGGATGCGTTCGTCTTCATCACCTCAACTGGGCGGCCAGGCCAAGCGGAGTCAGAAGTGGATAGACAAAGGATTCGACGCCACGCTATGCGCAGTATGGCAATCGCTCGGCGAGCGAAGGGTGACTATGGACAACATAATCGGCGACAACTTCCTCTCTTCCTCGAGCCTACTGCAAGTAAGGTGAAAGAAAACACATCTCTCCAGCAAGAACTGTTCAATTCGGCACTAGAGGTCGCCCATATGGTACCCTCGCCTCTTTCGGCACAAGGCTATGAGCTCGCAAAACTCACGTACGGTTTCGAACTCTTATCATTGTCGGCTTTAGCTTCCGTGCACCTCAGTAGAGCTTCTGTCCGAATACTAGCTTCCAGCCCCACGAGACTGCAAATATTGGCCCAATTGCGCCATCCTTCGTGGCTGGACTTCGTCCCTGCACGGTATGCGGAAAGCAGATTGCTCCAAGCCGCCGTCGACTGTACTTTAGCTCGAGCGCACCGCTCGCTACATCCGGATTCGGGGATCTCAGAAACTGCGGTGGTCAAGCTCTACCTGAAAGCCCTGTCTCAGCTCCAGGAAGCGCTAGGGGATAAGCTGGAGAGACGATGGGCGCGTGCAGATGTACTATGTGCAATTAAAATACTCGCGTTTTATGAGGTAAGGCGCGTTGAACGTTGAAGTGGTCATTTACTTACAGTACCTTTTTAGTTTCTGCAATTCTCCCAGTCAGCACAGTGGCTCCACCATATTGCTGGTGCGCGAAAGTTGATGAGACTTCGAGGTCCGGAAAATTATTCAACAGATTTCGAGCAGCAGATGTTGATGTCTCAAATAGGCACAATCGTGAGTAAACAGTATGTGGCATACTGCATGTGAAATAGTTTGCTAATAGTGCTAGTTTCACGAATCTATGTCTATCGGCGAAGACTGTTTCCTCGAGGAGCTAAAGTGGAAAGCACTTCTGTCATCAATTGCCGCTGTTGAGAGACCGACGAACCTAATAAAGAGTCTTGATTGCCACCCCCTGCTCTCCTCTCTTTGGATACACGCAAGCCCAGCTGCTCGTCTCTTTAGGCAGACAAGTGTTTGTGTCAATGGTACCGGAGCTAATGACCCAGGAACGATTCTACAATTGGTCCTTGAAGCGTATCAGACACGCCAAAATCTTCTTAAATGGCGTGAAGATTTTGTCAAATTTGCCGCTGAGCTACAGCCCGACCTGCACAGTTCCAGACTCCGCGAGCTCCTTGGGGTATCCTTTGCCGTCCAAATCGTGCTAAATCGGATAATTATAGCACTACAGCCTCGTGCAGCAGCAGCTAGAACGTTTGAAAAGGAGACACAAGCATTCGCGGATCGAATTATTGTGCTCTGCCACGAGGCAACGGAAGAATCCTTACCTATATCTAATATGCTCTTGGCTGAGAAGATTGTTATTGCAAACGCAACGAAAGAGAGTGAAGAGGATTGGATGTGGGCTGTTTCAGGAGAAACATATAGTACTTCTCAAGGGATTCAATGTATACCTGCAACTATCTTCGAAAAGTGGTACATTGCTCTAGACAGGCGGGATGTAGACTAGTAGATAGCTACACAATCAAGCATAATCACAAGCCCAATGAAGAACAACCTGCTTTACATCTAAAGATATCCTACCCCTTTTGCAAAGTGTTTCTTTCGGAGACAACACACTCGCAGATACACGCGCTCAGGGTGCGGCCGTCGTAGTGGGGCGTCGTACCTCGCGTTGCGGGGGACGTTAGCGGAGATTATGGTCATGGCACATCCGTGAAAGCACACACGAATTTGAGGGAAACTTGGGATGGAGGCCGAAACGCTGATTGGTAGGTTGGGCTGGCGGGGTTTCCCGATCAAGGAAGTAAAGGGTCCTAATATGGTCTTTCCCTTGCACAGCTGAGAAGTACGGAAAAAAGAAATGAAAGGCCGAACGTGACGAGAAGAAGAAGTAGAAGCAGGGGAAGGGAAGAAGAAAAGGAGAAAGGTGAAAAGAGCACGACAGCAGATCGCACCTGTATAAAACACGTCACTATCAGACACTAGTCTTTCCCGCAGGGCTGAATTGGAAGAGGAGAGTGGGTAGCTGCTATAGGTTTGCCGAGTCGATGCCATGCTGTGTCCTGCCTGTCTCCAATGACGGACAATATTATCCCACGCAGTAGTGAGATATCGTGCAATGCAACTATATCCATCTGATATAGCAAGCTGTTCAATTAATAGCAACCCTTTGCAATGTAACCGTTACCCCAGATCGGCACTAGCTAACCCCAAGTCGACGCTAGATAACTCCAAGCACCAATAAGCAGCTCGGCTCCGACCAAGACGATACGGACCAAATTTGTTAACCCCACAACCCTATTTTGGTGGCCGATTTGACCCAAATCGCCTGCGCATAGTTCTTAGGCTACATAAGTAAAGCTAGCTGCGGTTGTATTGAAGGGATAAACTAGCCAATGAGAATGGTTATTACGTACTTTTGATTAAAAAACCAGCAGGGGATTAAAAACACTCTCCCTCTTTCAGTGACAGAGGAACTAGCAGGGATAGAAGCCAATAAGAGATGTAGAATTTCCTCTTTCAGTGAAATTGGGACGAATAATAAGGATGTAGAGTATGCAAATGATAGCTTGATGTGACACGTCATAATAACGCTCCAGTCTCATAAGCGTCCGCACTTGACTTGGTGTAATGTTTTGTTGGTAGAGCAGGCTTCTAGGCGAGGATGATTGATTGGGCATGCTAAGGAGATAGAAACCCAAAGATCCTTCAAGAAGGATGTAAATGACCCCTTATCAGTAGAAGACAGGAGACGCAATGAGCTCAGCATGGGTGGGACGGATCACCACGCCTTGAAACGGGCCCCGTTCCGCGATTTTGTAAACGCGACCTGAACAGGAACGGGGCCCTTTTCAAGTTTTCGAAATCCATGTCGAATTTCGTAGCTTTAATTGGTTTAGGAGTCGTAATGGTCTCCTTTATCAACTAGAATACTAGAGTAAGATTAGAGTAGGTCCTGTTATATGCTTTTATATAATGGTAATACATGTCATACTACGTTCTGTCTAATTTGAGGTAGTTAGTATATGATGGTAACCCGAAACCCGAAACCCGAAGCTCAACATTGATGTAGCTTGATTAACTGACTGACTGGGGGAGCTGTTGCGTAGCTCCGGATCGGGGAACGGGGTATCCGGGGATCCGGGAATCCGGATATGCGGGAATAGCAGGAAGGGCCCTCAGTAAGCCAGCCAGTCATATCTCACTCCCCATTGGCCAGCAAACAAGCGAGCGCTAGTAGCAACAAGGGTACTGCAAGAACATTACTCATCTAAGCTCAAAACTTCAATTATGACGGCCTGAGGTTGGAAGCTACAAACACAAAAGTCCCTTGAATGCTTGGAAATCACATGTTCTGTGGCTTTCATCGAGTGCAGTGTATTCGCCATTTGTCATCAATTATTGGGGTATAAATTGCAGTACTGGTCATTCCTGAGCCTTGGATCTTCGCTGGAAATTAAAAATTGACTAATCATTGGGCCTAACATTTCAATCCGCCATGAGCACCAAGGAACTCGCCCAAAATGGATGGACGGCTGTCCCGGTCGACGCGGGTAAAATCTTTCAGAATGGACCTTACACCAATGAACCAGACTACGTCGATGTCAATAGCATCGGGTTTCCATCGAATGATCCTATCGTCAGTAAAACTCAGCAATATGCTAAAGTCCATCTTTTGAAACAGACTTATCATCATTCAATGAGGGTCTACTACTGGGGTGGGTGATGCTTTGCGTCGACACGAATCATGCATGACTGATTTTTTTTTTCCGCATAGCATCGGTCATTCTCAGACAGCAGTTTCTCGAACACGCGAATACTCTCTCACCTTCGACACTAGCACTAGCCTGTCTGTTGCATGACATCGGCACAACAGAAGAGAACATCACTTCCACTCGCCTCTCGTTTGAGTTCCAGGGTGGTATTCAAGCCCTTGATCTCTTAAACAGCTATGGTTCCACCAAAGATCAAGCTGAGGCTGTCTGCGAGACTGTTATTCGGCACCAGGATTTTGGGACTGAGGGCAACATCACATTTTTGGGCCAGTTAATGCAGCTGGCCACGATCTATGATAATGTGGGCGATCATCCTTCTGTTAAGGACTTTGGTCTCATTATCCATAAGAAGACGCGAGAAGAGATCAATCGGGCATTTCCTCGCGAAGGTTGGCTGAAATGTTTTGCTGCTACGATCCGCAAGGAGGAACAGTTAAAGCCGTGGTGTCATACGACCCGAATTCCCAACTGTGCGGATCACGTTGAGGGCAATCTGCTTATGAAGCCGTATGAGTAGGGTAACTTTGTCAACTGGCTCTTAATGCTGTTCATCAGCGCTCGAGCCACGCAGCAGAATCAATAGATCCCAGTTGCCAGTTATCAGCATGTCAAATCCTGCAAGATCTGGATTGCGCCATATAGAAGAAAGAGATAATTATAAGGTCTATTGGAAAAAACGATATGGGTATGTAGTTATCGGGTACTCCGTATTTTGATTTTCAATGGAATTAGCATGGTTAGCACGGACCACGTCAAGTAGAAACGGGCCCCGTGTTCAGATTATTGTTAAGAGTCAAAATCAGGAACAGTCCACGTTCTGATGTAACATAAACCTTGCTAGAAAGAACACATGTGATTAGATGAAAACCGGGAACAGGCCCCGTTTCTATATTCAATACTTGAGTAGGTCGGGTTTCCGAGCATCATCCATATATTTTAAGGAGTCGCGCCACAGACGATTCCATGACATTGGCCCTTGCTGTACTGTTATATACTGTTACTGATTGTATATTAAGTTCTTGTATCATACGGTATCCTTGAACTGGGAGTAGACGGTGGAAGGATAGAAGGTAGTAGGAATGGAATAAGAGTAGATAACCAGAAGCATAAGTATGCATGCATGAAGAGTAAATAAATAACAGGTTGTTTTTATTAAGCCTGGTTACTATATCAATATGCACAGATAGAAAGTATAAAATCTAGAGGTGATTTTTTAGCAAAACATTACAGAATCTTAGGGTTGTCTAGGTTATCACAGACAGAAATTAAACGTAGGATTTAGTTTAAACTTTATACAATAGGATATAGGGAGGTAGAAAGAACAGAATGAAAGTGGGAAAGGAGAAGTATGAATGTGCGTAGATAAAATGTATATAAATAACAGGTTGTTCTTGTTGAACCTGGTTACTATATCAATATGTACGGACGGAAAGTGTAGAATTTAGAGATAATTATCCAGGAAAACGTCGGGGGGCCTCAGGGTTGGCACAGATGGAAAGTAGATAACCCGGCGGGATTCTGATGGTCCTTTGTACAGTAGGCTATACCTGTCCCTTGACTACTGGAAGCCCTGAGTCTCTGTCGAGATTGTTAAGAAGGGGCAAGAAATCTGTAGGTGCAAAGTGAATAAGGATTTCCCGCGCTGAGCCGCCACGGGGAAATTTCAATCTGAATTTCCGTGACACATAGAACTTCTTTCTCTTAAAGAAAAGTGTGTCTGTCTTGGGATATTGGCTGTCATGACATGTCCTTCTCTTGACTTGAATGTCCTTAAGGTAGAACCTATAAGGACAGGCAGAAGTCCTTTGAATAGTCCAGCTAAAAACAAGATCGAGATCCGCATTATTTTCAATGAATGTGCTTACAACTGGCCATAGCGTGCTATGTCCACAGGGCTTATAAGCAGATCTTGCAATAAAGTAGAATAGAAATCGAGTCCACGGTGATATAGAGCATGAAAATGAAGGATGGGTGTACCAAAAGTTGGGGCCAAATCCGTCGCCAAGAAGAATGTCCAAAGACTCCGCTGGTGACTGGTACACGATATCTTCCGGCGATGAAAGAGCGGCAATAGCGCTAGCCCGAAAGCATTCATTGTTTCGCCAGTACGGGCTATTGTGTATCGCCCAATTCAAATATTGTAGGAAACCTTTTTCACAGCTGTGGAAAAATACCATGGGAATCTGTTCCTTGCTCCTAGGTATGTAGTTTAGGCTGCTGTGGAAACCCAGGAATAGCTCTTTAAATTCTTTGGTTTGACGACGAAGCAGCGTTTCGTCTAGCAAACCCAGAACCGGTAGCATCAAGTCGTTGTGTGTATGCTTAGTTTCAGACAGTAATTGTCCTAACACAATCGACATATCAACGCTAGAAATTCCGTAACGATTGACTTGTCCAATCAAGCACTTGGCTATCATTATCTGGGTGCCAACTCGAGACCGAGAGGTTTTCTGGCATGAGCTAGTCCTTAGATATTCGTATACTGATCGATGAGAGAATGTTAACCAGTCCAATATTGGGCTTCCGCGGAACTGTCCCCAAGGAACCATTTCTACCATGCCACGGAAAAGCAAGGGAACCCGCTTTCGGAAATCGTCGACACGAGCCTGTGCTTGTGGTGCTATGTCTTCCCACAATGCAATATAATCAGAAGTTCGTTGATAAAAATCAGGATTTGACGTTAAGTCCCCCAGGAGGGAATGGTGATAAATGTTAAATAGGTTCGAAAAGTTCCATTTTGCTGTCTCAATAAGGCATCAAACACCGCCCAAGCTTCTGGTCTGTCGCACCGTGAGACCCTGAGCAGAATCCTGTGGTAAAACTCTTCCAACTTTTCCGGAACAGTATAAAGAACTTGATAGAGGGCGTCCAGGGAGACTTCGTAGGTAAGTTTTTCTTCCAGCTCCTGCAAAACCAGCTTGACCCAGATGGAAACACCATTAACCATGTTAACGAACCTGCTAATGAACTTTTCACTCTCAGTAGGGTCAAAAGTTTTGAGGTGGCGATCGTCAGATAGATATTTGTCAATCATTCTCCGGATGTCTTGTTCTGTGGTAAGATGAAGTTTCAGCCTTGGGAATTTAACAAAATAGGTCGTCCAGGGTGCTTCCTCGCGACTGGAAACGCAGATCTTGACCCCTTGATGGCTTGCCCAGTTGTCTAGCTGATTCGCTAAACTAAAGTTGAGCATGTTTTCATCATAGAATTCATCCAACCCATCAATAAAAAAGCAATACTAATATCTTCGAGTCGAGTCTGTAATTAGTTTTTGCACAGCGACCTTTATCTCGTTTCGGCTCATTCCAAGATGCTGCTGTGACATCAACGGCTCCTCACTCGATGCATCCCAAAGATCCCCAAAGACCTGGGGAATGAGCTCTCTGTGTTCACTCAGGATAGTATACAGCAGAGTCCTGTACATTCCGTCCATATTCTTCTGCTCCGCTGATCAGAGGTTCAACAGAAACACTGAAGCCATAACGATGCTGTTTCCATCGCGTGCCCACTTATCCAGCTGTGATCTGGTCTCTGGATGATTGGCAAGAAACTTCATCATTGTCGATTTGCCACTTCCTGGTTTTCCAATGATGTGAAAGATTCCTTCTCCTTTTTCAAGCCAGCTTCTGAAGGATTGCTTGAGATGCTGATGTGAAGGAGGCACCATTTCATCTTTGACCATCCATTCAAAAGTGTCTTCTGCTAGCTCGACCTTTCCGATTCCATGACGCCTTATTCTAATATCCTGAAAGGCGATAGCCTTCAAAACCTGATGGCATTTGATCTCTTCTATCGTTAGATGGGATGCTTCGAAGAGTTTTTGAAGCTTACCGATATGCTCAACCCATCTGGAGTGGTTGTCAACCGCTTAATCAAGTTTGAATTTCATAGATTTGATCCGCTTAATGAGGTAATCGGACTTTTTGGAAATGTTTACAAGAGTAGTTTGCAGAGTATCGCGGATATTTTTGATGTCGGCTGAGCTTACTTCACGGTATTTGGCGAATACGGCGTCGACTTTCTCGAGGATATCGGATCCATATTTCATTAGTGAACGTGCTGCTATCCACTGCACATTTCTCACCTCGAAATCAACGTCAGGTGAATGCTGAGTTGCCTAGTACACATGTCGAATGCCTGTCTTAACCCCTCTGCTTCCGGTTCGCCCCATAGTATGCGTAACGTGACCTTGATAGTCTTCTTGGTAGATGAGCGACTAGTGATCCTTTTCGCCGACAATGGTGATTCGTGGCCAATTTGAGATATTGGCCCGGTTTGATATCTGTCCAAGAGATGGAAAATCCGTTTGCTAACATCTTGACACTGCTCGGCAACTTGCAACAAGCTTTCCTCCTCAGGGGAAAGTAGAGTCTGGCTTTTGCGCTTCTCTATCAAAGTGGCGATGCCAGACTCCAACGCGGAAGCAACATCTCTCAGCCGTTTGTGTTCGTCGAGTTCACCAGTCGCGTTATCGTGCACTTTTCGAGCAAGTGAAACTATCTTGGCAATCGTTTCAACAAAAGTAATAGCTGCGGATGTGGTGCCAATAATACTAGCGGGATCCATGGTAGAGATTGATATGACACTGTGAAGCTTGCGATTGATGTCGAGGGTAATGCAGGTGGAGAACTCTGGGCCGCCTTTGTAGTGATCCAATTTCAGCTTCTAGCCTGATTGTGGCCTGATCTTGCAAGGGGGTTGAAAGCTTGATCGTTATTGGAGGTGGCAGCCGTGACGAGGCGCAGGTCACATTATGTCACCATTGAGGGGTCTGGCGTGCAAATTGGTGGAGGATTGCGTCACCTTGTGACCAACTGCTATTCTTTTCAGAGCGCATAACTTATACCCGTTGGCTCATGCCGCGAGGCGGGGCGAGCCAACTAAGCAAGCTTAGTTGGGCCCAAAAGTGTGAGACAGCACAAAAGTGTGAGACAACCGAAGGACCCGGTTTATGGTGCTATTTGCGGCATTTCCTGTTCTTCAACACTCTCATCAGGTCAAAAAATGTGAAAATTGCTGGAATCATAGAAATGAAGCTTCTTGTGATAATGTATTTGCTATTTGACTGTATGTAACTGGGCGAAATGACTGCTGCGGCGCCCAAATGGCTTCCTAATTAAGAACGACTTCTCATGCATTTCTCACGCAATTTGGGGGTGTTATTGTTCATCGTAAAGTGCCTGAGTGGCTTCTAAGGCTTCGGCTTCCTCTACCATCCGATTGATGAAGGTATCGTCATACCGGGCGCGGCGTTGAGGCGGGCATGGTGTTGAGGGTATCGTTGGAAGGGGGGACTCGCGGTCTAGTAGGTAGGGCGGCGATGAGGGCATCTCGAGATTATCTTCATTAGAGAGATCATTATCTTCATCCTCATCCTGATCGGCCGGCGCTTGTGTGAGCGTGAAATCGACGGTATCATCGCTGCAGAGAAGTCGTGATAAATCGGCTGACGAGAGGGGCTTATCTGCAAAGCGTGCTTTGCGAATAGCCTCACGGGCTTCCGGGGCAAGCTGGGTATCGATCGTAAAGAAATCCTCCTTCTTATTCAGTTGAGAACGTATCTCAGCTCGTGAGGCATCATATGAGGCATATTCAACATCCTTTCCGGTGTGTTCAAGCCACTGTTTAAACTGTAACCTCTTTTCAACACCGTTCACGATAACCTCCTTCTTCTTCCGCCACTCATCTCTTATCTCCTCCATCTGCCTGATTGCAAAAGATCGAAGATTCCGAAGCTGAAGTCGCTGTTGTGCCTTATTTCCTGTATTTACATCCTCAGCATGCTGTTCTCGAAGCTCTTCTAAGCTCACATTGTGAATATATTCTCCTACCGGCTTTGCTCGCTTGCCGCGCTTTCTTTGGTGATATCTCTTCTCGATACGCCCTTGGCGATCTTCAACGTGATTCTTCACGATATCTTCAAGTACAATGGCTTCACTGACGATCTTCCGGACCGACTCCAGTCCCCTGAGCGTTGGGGAGCTCAAAATATCGTGATAGCGGTTGCTGATATCTCTTGCTGTATCAGAGGCCAAAGGGAACCGATTTTCCGCCGGTAAAAGCGAAGATAAAGCCGGATCAATAGCCTTACGCGTCTTCAGCTTCTTTTTTAGAAGATAGCTGACTGCAGGCACCTCGGTGGGCGGGAAGATTCCTGACTTTTCGAAGCCTGTGATGATGTGGGCCGGTGTGAAGCCTTCATCAAAGATCTCCTGAGATGATGAGGATTAGTATGTGAAAAGCAGGGTATTTAAGAGAAGGTTGAAGCTGATTACACATACCTTGAAGGAGCCGGCAAAGTCACGGCGGTTGAAGCTCAAATTTCCCTTCCGCAAAGCATCTCGCAGCCTTTTTTGGTGTGCATTCTTTAACCACTGAAAAACACCAAGATCCATTGGTTGAAGCATGTGAGTTGAATGAGGAAGAAGGAAGTCAACGAGGATATTAAATTTTATACAGTATTCTCGAAAGGCGAAAGAGCCGTGACCGGAGAAGCCGTCGATAACAAGTAACCGCCACACGAGATCCTCTTCAGCCTTTCCTTCCGTGCCTGGAGGCTTGTCATACGAAGCGGCAGCATTAGAAGGGCTTTTTAGGTGCTCATTACACCCAAACCACTCTTCAAAATCCAGCTGACGATGTTGAACTACTGCAGACTTATCCCAAGACTTCCGGTTGAAGTCTCTCGCCCACTCGAGCGTTATATCGCCATTCGAGAACGCTGTATCTGACTGTGCAAACCGCATCTCGAGATCACCTTCTATATTTGCCCACTCGAGCGTTGGAAAGGCTTTGAAGATAAGCCACGGCGGAGTAGTCTCTCCGGCGGCGTTGCCTGTACCGATCACGGTACAAGTCTCTCGATCATTAGGGGAATATACCTCTGTTGCCGCCTTCTTATTAGTACGTACAACGAGGCATTGTACTCGCTCTCGCAGCATTCCGACTCTAATACCTGCTTGATCAGCATTCCAGGTTTCCGAGGCGCCGATTCCGTATCTCGTGATAACCTCATCGAGCCGCTTGAACCACTGCTTCGTCTCCTCCACGCCGGCTTCCTCATACTCATAGCGCGCCGCTTCCTTCGCCTTCAATATCGAGGTATCAAGCTCAGGATGATCGTCACGGAAGCGCCTGTACCACATCTTCCCAACCGGCTTGGCATCAGCATCACGGCGGCTTCTTATGGTATTGACTGCATCCACAATCTCGCTTTTAGAAGCTGGAAGACCGGACTTCTGCATCCACATAACGAAGCTCACGATAGCCTCATATTCATCATCTGAAAGAAGTCGCGGCCGGCCCATATTTGGCTGAATAACTAGCTCATAATCAAGGGTATTAGCAGCTTCAAGCTGCTTGATGATCCGAGCAATAGACGGCCTCTTAGAGCCGGGATATCGTCGTTCAGCATCGCGGAGAGAGAGAGCCTTCTTTGGCCCGTTGGAAGCATCACGAGATAAGCCCTTTTGGAGTCGTTGGCGTGAAATAACTACTGCCTGAGCAGCTTTAATGTTAGGTATTGACGGCATAATGCAAGTAGATAGAAATGGTACTTTTTTCACTAATTGGCGTCTAGATTTGCATGAAAATCACATAGAAAATCAATGAAATTCGCGACAGCCGGCGGTGAGGGGTTGTCTCACACTTTTGTGCCGTCTCACACTTTTGGGCCCAACTAAGCTTGCTTAGTTGGCTCGCCCCGCCTCGCGGCATGAGCCAACGGGTAATGTTTACCTTTCTATCAATAAAAACGTGCACAGACGAAAAGAATAACAGAACTAAATAAAGTCAGCCCTACTACATTAATTGCTGCAAACATCGCGATGCAGTGTACGCTAAACGTCCCTCTGATTTCCCTGGAATTGCGTCATAATACATTTATTTACTTTAGTTTTACTTCTCTTAATATCCTTATAATTTCCATGCAAACTTTCTTTTTTCTTTCCTTTCCCTGCTTACAGCTGCTCTGGCAACTTCCTCTACTTCTTTTTGGTAGGTCTTTTTTTGGCCAATCACCTTCATCGCATTCACTGACATTCTCTTTCACTTGACTCCCCACCGATCCCCTGTCGACGCCATGTCACTAACCCGCCAACTATGCCGTAAGAAGTACTCCCATAGACGACAGGGATTTCCTCTTTCAGTGAAAGTGGGAGAGACAATAAGGATGTAGAGCCGGTTGACTGTGGAGGAAGCTGGAATATTGTGTGGGATTTGCAGTCGACGCATGGAACACGCATTGCAAGGCAGCACTACGCCGTATATATCGGCTTCCCGGTTAAGCTACAGCCGGAGATGATCGCGACGTTCAAGGAGATCAGCAAGCTGTGGCATCAGTATTTAGAGAAAGGCAGCAATGCAGAAGAAAGAAAAGAGGAAAAGGCGCCGAAGCGTAAGCGGGATAGTCAAGAGGCTGGGCAAGAACGACAGCAACGACAACAGCAGCAGCAATTAATTGATAGTTTGGACCCAGCAACTAGCGGCAAGCGAAGAAAGACTACTCAAGAGGAGGAACCGGCTCAGAAAAAGAAGAAGAAGAAGAAGAAGAAGCTAGAGGACGAGATGACAGACGGGCTGCAAAGGCTACTTGGACCGAAGGCGACTTGGCGATCCGACAAGCAAGCCGAGAGCATGCGATCGATCATGGCGCTCAAAGCAGACCAGACGGCAATCAACGTACTGCCGACAGGGGCCGGCAAGAGCATATTATTCATGCTGCCGGCTGTGATGCAGGATACAGGCACAAGCATCGTGGTCGTGCCGTTTGTTGCACTGATGGATGACTTGGCCGCAAGAGCAACGGACATGGGGGTTGACTGCATCCGATACAGGTCATCGATGAATTCGGGACGAGAGGGCATGCCGAGGGCAGCACGCTTGATCGTCGTTAGTGCCGATATGGTGTCAAGCGCCGAGTTTTCCGGGTACGTTGACGGGCTATCATGTACAGGGCTGCTGCAGCGGATATTCGTAGACGAATGTCACACTGTTATCATGGATATTGGCTACCGGGCTAAGCTTGGCGAGCTAGTAGGCTTACGTCGGTTCGGCTGCCCGTTGGTACTGCTCACAGCAACGCTGCCCGTTGTGCTAGAGGATTGATTCCGCGGCGAGATGCTAGCAAAGTCAGCAATCATAGTGCGTGATCGGACGGTCAAGCTGAATTGCCGCTACGAGGTTCAGCAGGTCAAGCCCGGGCGCGGAGCCGTCGAGGATCGTACGGTCGAAGTGGTCAAACAGCTCGAGGGAGATATGACAGGTCATCAGAAGGGGGTCATATACTGCCGATCAAAGAGACAATGCGAGGCAATCGCTCGAGAGATCGGCTGCGGGTTTCATCACAGCGGCATGAGCGAACAGGACCGTCAAGAGGCGCGGACGGCATGGATAGAGGGCCGTAACACAAGCCGCTGGATCGCAGCAACAACCGGGTTAGGGACAGGTGTCGATATCGAGGGGATCGTGGCCGTGGTTCATATGGAGAAGCCGTACGGGCTTGTTGATTTTGTACAACAGATTGGCCGAGGAGGGCGTCGGGCAGGAGAGGTAGTCCGGTCAATCATCATACACGATGGGCGGCCGCAACGAGAGGATCAACATCGAAGCTTTGTGGATGATATCAATCAGGCACAGATTGAGGCATTTATATCGACGCCGGGATGTCGAAGGGCCGTGATATCGGCGTTTATGGACGGAGCAGCCGGCGAAACATGTAAGGATGTGGATGGGGCTGCGCTTTGTGATCGATGCGAGCTGCTTCGGCGGGATGATGATAGTAATGAGGGTGCAGGCAGAGCTGAGGAGGTGATTGAAGGAGAGAGTGAGGGAGAGAGTGGAAGAGATACTGAAGGAGAGACTAACAGTGAGATTAGTCAGGGTAAGGAGAGTGAGAGCAAGAGTGAGAGTGATGAGATAAGGAAGGGTGGGAGGATTTGGAAGGCATTCGGCAAGCAAGAGGGTATGCGGATCAAAACGCTTTTCGAATGGCTAGATGATGTTGCAGAGGAGTGTCCGGTATGTCACGTCCGACGTCATCAGAAAGGACTAGATCTAGGGGAGGTCCCAGATAAGCCGCGGCATGAGAAGGCCGGGCAGTGGTGCAAGACAGTAGCAGAGGAAGGGTATGATGCTGTGCGTAGGGAGGTCAGATTTAAAGAGTTATCATGCTGCTTTATATGCAAGCTGCCGTTGGACTGGTGTGAGGAAACGCAGGATGAGGAGGGCAGGTGCATATATAAGGATAAGCTATTGCCAGTAGTGTTAATGGGGCTGAGGAGCTGGCGAGTCAGACATTTAGTTAAGGCTGAGTTTGGGATTGATGTAGAGGATAGGAAGGCATTTTATCGCTGGCTAGGGGTTGAAAGGCGGTTTCACGGGATGAAAGGGACAAACGCACATGCATTATGGGAAGCAGTTATTTGGGAAGTATATAAGGGCAGAAGGTATTAGTTTTAGTAATAGATAAATAGTATACAAAATAAGTATTAAAGCACAGAAGTAGTAATTTATTTTGTTAGGAGTAATATAAAAAGAAAGGTTAACGTACATGATAAGCATATGTCCCACATAAGCATATGTCACATTTTGAACTTATACCTTAAACTCCAATATTTAAAAAGCGATTAAAAGTCAGAAATAAGCTTTGGACAGCTTATACTATGAAGTCAGGCCAATTAGACTAAGTCCCATGTATACTGACTTTATTTTACTGTATTGACTTTTTTGAAGACTTAGTTCTGAAAAAATGTATTTACACTGTACATTCTTAAGTAATACGGCATATAAACTAGCTAGAGCCTTATAAACAGTACTATACTATTTTACTGTGTAAGAAATAAGGCAAATTATTTTCTTTAGATTTTTATTGATTATATTGCTAATTTTCAAACAACCAAATCTTACTCTTTTCAGTTGTACAGTATAGTGGGACATATACTTGTTGAATAGGTGCTGGGGCCTCACGTGCAAGCAGGGATACTTTAAGATTA
>PVQB02000230.1:0-32820 GCA_002980475.2 Fusarium beomiforme
TTGTTACACTCAAAGAGATACGAGGTGGCGCTCGGTTCCCGTGGTACTGCAATTAAGACTGGGGTAGCGGGTGAATAAACGGATCCGTCTGCTTAGGCTGATTTAAATTGACAACTTTATTAATAAATTCCAACAACTACCGTTGAAATGGTGAACTCTATTTACCAACGTATAACTCCCGTCGTCCGCGTATGATCATTGATCTTCAAGCTCATTCCTTTCACCCATCCATCATCATGTTGTTCCAGAATATCCTCATCGCTGCATCCATCGGCCTCGCAGCCGCCTCCCAATCCTCCGGCCAAGGCTGCGGTCGCAAGATGGCTCCGTGTCCCAGCGACACCATCTGCAAGCCAATTGACAACAATTGCCAAAACCTCAACAAATGCTCAGGCATGTGTTACTTCAAGAAAAAGTACCAATCCTGTGGAGGATTCCGCGCCGAGCCTGCTCCACCTTGCAAGAAGGGCTATCATTGTATCGATGACCCCCGGACTCCCGAAGACTGTGGCATGGCTTGCGACAAGCCTGGTATCTGCGCGCCCAAGAAATTACCTGATTGCGCGGGATTTACGGGGAAGCAATGTCCCAAGGGTCTGTACTGTTATGATGATCCTTCAGACGACTGTGATCCCAAGAACAATGGATTCGATTGCCCTGGAATCTGTCTGTAGAGGATGGTCACAGCTTTGACGAGTATGGTCTCGTTTTCATGCATGGATGTTTTGTTGGGTTACGGCGGAGAGCTTTTGATGCATGTAATAAGTTATCGAATTGATGAGCACCAATGACAAATATATGCATAATTTGCCTGCCGTGTAACCCTACTACCTCGAGATCAATTGACGAGTCAGATCCACCTGCATCTGGAGGAAACGTTGCAATTACAATTGCATGGCCTCAAATTACCTGTTCTCCCTTGTTAAATTTGGGGAAGCACAAGCTGAAACATCCATCAGCCGTTGAACGGGTGATCGCCGTGCATGAAATCCGCCCCGTAATGTGTTTCAAACATTGGCGCCAAACAGCTAATTAAACGAGTAGTCCAAGCTCTACCAATTGTTTCCCCAGCTGAGAATCCTTCCATTGAAACAGCTTTTTGCTAAACAAGATTGGATGATGGAGAAGGAGAATTGGCCAATGATATGATGAATCGCGGATCCTTTTAATACCAAACACGACGTGTTTCAAGAACGCGGCTCGTAATTAATTGCTTCAGAAAAGTCAATTGCGATCAACGCAAAGAAGCCAATAGCTTTGCATTTGTCTATATGCCGACCGAAAAAAATAAAGTACCAAGAAATTGTTACCAGTTGTGAATTTTAGAGCAATTGCCAAAGGGCGGCAGCAACACCGACCGCAGCATAGAAACTGGCACCCACAGAGTCTGCCGCATTAGAACCATCGGCCGGAGATGGAGTTGCAGTCGAAGGATCAGCACTTCCAGTGATCGTGACCACAGAGTCATCAGTCGTCTGATCAGCTGATGCTTCAGCTGCACTGCCTGACGCAGCGGACTTGGTGGTTTCGTTCGGTTGGCTGACTGTGGTCTTGATGGATGTTGTGGGTGTACCGGCGGCCGATGTCCCCGAAGGAACATCAGAGGTCTTGTCACCTGTGGTCTCCTCAACCTTGGACTGTGTCTTGACCTCTGTAGCAGTGGTCTGCACGGCAGCTGTAGTCTTTCCAGCCTCAGTAGTTGGCTTTACCTCGCCGCTGGTGCTGGTGGCTGGGACATCGACAGCAGTAGTTTTGTCACTCGTGGGAGAACCCTCCGAACCTCCGAGATCAATCGGCTTTCCAAGTTCTGGAGAATGTCAGAAATATCTTTGGCATCGAGCTACTTTACTTACTCGAGCAGAGCTCATTTGCCCAAGCCACAGCCCCATCTTTCTCACTGGTGCAAGTCTTGTCGGTGCATTGGACCCAGTTGTTCTGCAGTGTAGGCATTGTGCAAAAGCAAAGATAGTTGGTTGCCTCCTTGCATCCCGCGGGAGGACCGTTCGTGATGAGGCCCTGGAAGCAGTCAATCTGCCGCGCTATTAGCATTAGAAAATCCTGAGATGATTTGTGTCATACGGCACAAGTAGAGTCGGTTGCTCTGGCGACTGAGGCCATGAGAAGGACCAATTCAATGGATGTGGGTTTTCTCATGTTTGCTGATCTCAAAAGTGTATTTGGCTTGGTGTTGATAATCTTGGACAAACAACGAGGGCAGCAATACGGATGTTATACGAAAGAGGGAAATAAGAACATGCAATGACGGCTCTGCCCCTAAGTGTTTCAAGATCGTCTATGCAGGACCTTGGTCGATCCTACGTTTCATCCCTTGGCCCCTGTCAAACTCCGTGAAACCAACCCCTCCCAGAACAAAACGGAGTCCTTTCCAGTAATCGAATGCTAATTGGTTTTAATGAATATCAAGGATGTTTGTAAATGAATGTCGTCTGGAACTGCGATAAATTGCCTCTGTCGCAGTAGTAATATGTGACATCCTGGGGAGGTGAGAGCATATGACATTGATCCTAAGTGACAAAAAGGACTTACATAAATTCACTCTAATTTGAGGCGACTTTTAGGTAAGTTCCTTTTATTACCTCAGCTAAATGTCCCTAATGGCTGCCAAACAAATAATTCAAACTGGCGAGGATGTTTATCATTGGTAATGAGATAATATGAAATCGACTGAAAAAGTCTACATCTCAATTTACCCCCCAATGAACTTGACAGGATATGGAAGCAGAGAATCAGAGTTACCAGTGCTCGGGCCCAATGTCGACTGTGTTCACGTCCACGCCGTCCTTGAACCAACGCTCTTCCTGGCTGATCTTGACGTTATTTCCACTCATTTGCCTCTTCTTCATCAGACCATTCTCATCGAAAGTCCAATCCTCAAGACCATAGCATCGCCACCACTGACCATCATCATCGTGGAATTCATACCAGAACTGAACAGCGATCTACGGGCGTCAGACTGAAATCTTGCAAAAGTCTGCAAGCCCTCCGGAAGGCTGAGATTCGAACTGCGGAGTAAAACTCACCTTGTCGTTATCAAAAGCAAAGAGCTCCTTGCGCAATTTATACTCATGCTCTCGGTTCCACTTATCAGTTAGAAATTTTTCGATCTGGTCGCGGCCCTTAATGAAGGTATCCCGATTACGCCAGATTGAATCAGGAGTGTAGGCCATCTTGACCTTTGAGGGAGTTCTAGCAGGCATGTGAGTCAGAATACTTGCTTACGAGATGAGGGGATCTTACTGGGTGTTCCATCCGTCTTGAGCCGCCTTAACCTTTACCTGGGCAGATTCTCTATTGAAAGGCGGGAAAGGAGGTCTTTGTTCAGCCATGTTGTTGGTTGTAAGATTTAGTACTCGGATTTGTGTTGTTTGGTGATCCAGAAGAGACGATGTAAAGCTCGAGTCTTATAGTTGCATATGCGGCAAAAGCGGGGCTTATGGCGGCGAAGGTGGCGGCACTTTAACGGCACTTACGAAGGATTGCTTACGCATGCATGACACTATGGAGTAATTTGTTGAACTAGATGCCGAGAAAGCCGCGAAGTGGTTGTTGACGAAGCAGTCATGATTGCTTATCTACGCCAATCGTTCAACGCACAGGATGCGGATTGATTTGAAACCGTCTTATGGGTGTCACCGACAGATACATCAAGCTAAACACCCCATAACGAGAAAGGGGTTGATTGATACTCCCAAGCTTATGATATCTCCACGAGAAACGAGAAGGGGAAAAACTATTGTATATAGCAAAACTTACTATGCACAATATCTTGAATAAATTTCATTTTCTCTTTTAGGATTCAGGCTTGTGACTGCAAGGTTGTTTTCCCACCGAAGCTTAATACCAGAAATGACTCACTTGACTGAGCTCGTTTGGGCAGACATATGGGCCTGTGGGACAAGCATGTGTTAGTGGCGCTATTGGCTTGAGATATCTCGCAGAAATAATTATAAGGCTCCCAAATAAACCTCATCCTTGAGCCTATTGATCAGCTATAAGTGAGCTTTGTCAGAGGCCAAGTCTTCCGGCCCTCGGTGAGCGTGAAGATACAACAGCCTCGGCCTAGGATCTCGAGAAATATATATCAACAACCCGCAGAGGTGTTGAACTATTCCTTATTTGATGCAGGGTCCGGTTTAGGAGCTCAGCTAGGTAGTAGATGCATCCCTTAAAAGGAGGTATTGAGAGAGGGTTTGTCTTCCTTCAAGTAACTTTGCTCATATACTTCAAGTGGCACCTTTGACTTTGATAAGGCTCTATAAGCCGAAGGTATATAGAAATAAGCTGTAATTTTAATTGCTTGCCTGAAATTATGTCGCAGAGCGATTAAAAGGTTCCATAAACTTAAGTGGAGTTGTGGTATAAATATCCGCCTTCTTGTAATGTTCCCTCGTTTTTCTTTTCCCATTTAATCCCTCTCATTAAAAGTAGATGACCCAGTCTAGGACAAGAGGATGTTTTTTCTTAGATGTCCGAAGTAAATATATAAATTCTACAAAAGACTCCTCTAAATTTCTAGATAATATAAAATCTTTTGCTTACTTTTGTGATTTATTATAATTTTAAATTTACCTCCTTGTTGTTATGCACTACTTTGGCACCTAATTGTGATTTGAACTACAGACTCAGATGAAATCAAAGAAATATTCTATGCGTGAGAAACGGAAATCCAAGAAGCTCAGTCTGGTTTGTAGACAACTACTAGTAGCTCTCCTTACATTCTTACAGATCAAGACATAATGTGGTTATTGCGACTAGCAGGTGAGGACAGAATCGAGAGTGTCGGACGGATGCCAGACAAAGAGGTTCAGGCATTATGAATTAACAAGTTGATGCAGTCATCCCGTCCAAGTCGCTTAATGACCTCTGCTTTGACAGGATACCAAGGATAACTAGTGAAAGCTGAAGTGCTCTAATGATATAGCAAATTCAACGCCGATTTAGCAAATTTGCCTTCTATACTGTCAGCCTGAAAGGAGAATCACGTGCTGTACCTCCCAAAATCGCGATGGGTTGATCCCGGCGTTCAGCCAACCTGCATCTTACAGTCGACTCAGCCGCAGGGAACGAAAACCTCATTGGCCATATGAGAAGCCATAAGCCGACCAATCGTGATGGAGGAGAACCGCGGGGAAAAGGCGCCCATTGCCTGGTTGCTTTTCAACCTTTCAGCAACAATATTGATCAACATCAGCCGTCTACAACAAACTTAGCCAGTCGGTATCAAAATGAAAGAGCTAGATCCGGGGATATATACTATCGCATGGATCGCGCCGTTAGAGATTGAAGCTCAAGCAGCCCTTCATATGCTTGACAATCGCCACGATGGAAGATTCCCAATCAGCCGCGGAGACGACTATGTGTTTCTTGCCGGCGACATCAACGGTCACAACATTGTCATTGCAACCTTGCCAGCTGGTCAAGAATATGGAACTGGTTCTGCTGCCGCTCTCGCCAGCCAAATCAAGAAGTTCTTTCCCAATCTCTGGATCGGCCTTCTTGTTGGAGTCGCAGCAGGTCTTCCAAATCTGCATAAGATACCGCCAGTTGATATTCGGCTTGGCGATGTGCTTGTTGGACTACCCGAAGCAGACAGAGCAGGGTTAGTGGCATACGATTTGGGAAAAGAGACATCAGATGGCTTCCAGCTTTTGAGATTTGGCCAGATCTTGGAGAATACCGAGACAGTTGTCAGATCAGCTATTGGCAACATCAAACTGATGGCGCCGCATGAAATTGACATCTTCCTCCAATTTTACGAGAGTATAAAGGACAAAGAACACTCAAAGGGGACATTCGCGGATCCTGGACAGGCAAAGGACACGTTCTATGACATCGATAATGATGGCCTCGAGGTCTCTATAGAGAGAACGCTCCGGCCTAGCAAGGCGCGAACTCGCGTATGGTATGGCTCTATAGGATCTGGGGACAAGTTAACGAAGAATTCCCATAAGCGCAACGAGCTACGGGATCGATATGGAGTAATCGGTCTAGAGATGGAAGCTGCAGGAACGATGAATCGCATTCCTGTTGGTGTGATCAGAGGCGTTTGTGATTACGCCGACCGGCACAAGAACAAGGAATGGCAGCCCTATGCTGCTGCTATGGCCGCAGCGTATGCGAAAGCTGTCATACATGAGTTGGGTCCGAGTAAGACGGTGCCAATATCCCGTATGTAGCCCATGTCGTCACTTCTTGTACTTGCTAACAGCGTTGGTAGATGGAGAAGAGCAACCGCTTTGCGGCGCTATCTTATGTGAGCTTCCGCCGGCTTCAGACCGATTTTTCGGTAGAGACGATGAGCTATTGGAGATGATTAAATGTCTCGAGACTACAACCCTAAGAAAAGGCGTGGTTCTTTGCGGAATATCCGGGTCCGGGAAGACTCAGTTAGCCCGCGAATACATTGAGCGGCGAAGGAGCAAATTTTCTGCTGTCTTATGGATCGATGCATCATCAGAGGAAAGTATAGAGGAGTCAATGTCCATTTGCTCAAACCGGATTTGCGAACACACACCCAAGTTTCAAACTGGAAAAGAGAGCACCGCGCGTCAGCTTGTTCTAGACTGGCTGCGGACAACGCCCGAAAAGAACTGGCTGACTGTGATTGATAACGCCAATGGACATATTCCGAATCGAAGGTTATTAGAGCCTTTTCTGAATATCAGAGAGGGGTCTTTGTGCGTCATTTCGACACAACAAGTTACCGCGAGAGCCCTCAAGCTCCAACAAGTTGTCGTTCAAGATCTTGACCTCCGGGCGTCTCAATCCCTTCTTTTATGGAGAGCCTACGACAATGATAAAGATTATGACGAAGATGGCAAGTAAACACATTCACTCTGCCCCCATCTCTTACTAACCATCCAAAGCTCGCAATGCTGCTAGACGTACTGTCAAGCTTCTTCATGGGTTTCCTCTGGCACTGGAGCTCGCGGGTGTTGTCCACCAACGTGGCATCATGCCTTTGAGTCAATTCCCTGAAAGCTTCATGAATGACTATCCAGACGTTGCCCAATTTCAAGTCGATTCTGGAGCCTGGATGTGGACCAAGAACGGGGCAGTTGACACTCTTTTTGGTATGCTTAATTCGCTCTATGAATCGTTATCGGCGAAAAATGAACATTCAGCTGTTTTACTTACTCTTTGCTCGGTCTATGGCCCCTCTGCGATTCCAACTTCACTCCTATATAATCTGGAACTGATAGATGTGAGCAAAGTGGTCAAAGATAGCTCCTTCATGCAGTTGCAAGTACTGGCTCGAAGTAAGATCAAACTCAACAAAGCCATTGATGAGCTAAGTAAAATTTTCCTGGCCGTCAAAAAGCAAGCAAATGACCATAGTCTCTTGTCATTTTCTCTCCATTCTTCCATCTGCCAGTGGAGACTTGCTACAATGGAAAATGGCGACCTCTGGGTAATTCAGGCAACCTATGGTCTATCGAAGTACATCCTGTCATTGAATGACGAACATACTGCCTTCAGATTCTTCAATATATTTCATCGTTGCCTGGATCTACTCTGGAAGCACGTTGACTCGTGTCATATCGACATATATGGAAAGTTCGCAAAGGCATACTTTACGATATGTTTATGTGGCGCCGAGATTTACGCAGCCGTGGGTAGGTATGAAATAGCTAAGACACTTTTTACTTCTGCAATCGACTCCATTCGATCATCGAGTGCTGGCAACACGGATGAAAGTGTCCTTCTGCGGTTACTCTGCGGCTTAGGCAAATGCTGTGAGAGAATAAAAGAATTTGAACAGGCCGAGGAGGCTTTGTCGACAGCGCTTGAGATATCAGACCGATTGAAGGGCCATATGGATCACACAACAGTTGATCTAGTTTCACGCCTCAAGGCAGTGAGAGACCATTTGCTCACTCAACTGGAAAACCGTAAACGGGCATTGGTTGCGAGCACGGCGCCAAAGCTTGCGCTTGCGATGAATCCCAGTGCGGACTTGTCCACTTCCAAATTGCCCCTGCTAACCCCCCTTCCCAATCTTGCTTGGGACTTGCGCTTCAAGCACGCTGTCCTTCCAATTAGCACCCAAAAAGACGGGAGTGGCTTATCAGTTTTATCGGATGTTTTGCCAAAGACAATGCAGGGTACTTTGAGCATTTATGCATACGATGATGTCAAGGTCAAGTCTATTCACCTCGAAATCTTCGTATTTGGAAAGAGAGCCGGGAGCAGGAAAGAACAGAAGACAGAGAAATCAATAGCCGGCAACGTTACCTATTTCGATTCATGGAAACTGAGACTCTGTGAGGTCGGAGTAACCACGTCTGATGAATATTGCGGCGATAACTGCGCCTCCAGGACCGGTGGCGGACGCTCGTCAGAACACCAGAGACAGCTTGTGAGCAAATCTCACACTTCAGGAGACCATTTCTTATTCTCGGCTGGTTCTTATACCTATCAATTTGAAACTCCAGTTGATTGCATTACGGATTATGCCGAAACCTACATGCGCGGGGATACCGACTGGCATTTCCTTGCTGTAGCGTCACTTCTTTATGACAAGTCCACGATCACATTGAGAAAAGAATTGCCTATTATTCAGATCCCATATCAGCTTAGCTTGGGAACTCTGTCCCCAGAAGAGTTAACTGGGAATTACGAAGATGACATATCTTCAATGTACTTCCGTGTCAATTTACCGTTTGACATGTGTCCCATTGGCGGCAAGCTCCCGATTGAAGCGACCTTGAACCTATTCAATAACAACATTCAAGTGGAGTATCTGAGTTATTCCATTATACAAAAAACCAAACGTTGGTCAGAACATAAAGAAGAATCAGATACAGAAGAGCAAAAGCTTGTGCTTCTTCAAAGATTCATGGAAGATACATCCCTCCTTCCGGGAAGACATAGCCTTCGTGGGCAAACCGATGGGGACTGGGTACTCCAAGAAGAAACTTGTGAGTTCAAGCCATTGAAGATTCGAGACGGGACAAAATTAAATCATAAACTCTTTACCCTCTTTGACGACCTTGTGTTGCCGACGTGCAAACAGATAGACGGTGGGAGGTTGGTAGCTCAGGAGACTTTGGGGCTGAGTCGTACGACTCCGATCGTCGAAATAAATCATGTTATTCAAGTAAGTTTGGAACATGAGGTTCAACATAATTATCCAACGAATCATTGGACTTGAAAGCCCAGTCTTCTCGGAAGCTAATGAACCTTTCAGATTACCATTGGCGGATCTTACTCTCACCCAAGACAGACCGAATCTTTGAGTCAGGCCTCAACCGAATCCGGATGGGAAATGACAGAAGAGATTCCTGTAACAGTCATTGATTGCCGAGTTTTTCACAGAAACGATCTTGGTGTCGAACGAATGGCTCGTGATCCCAATCTTACAAGAAACAAGACGACTGCTTGTGGCTGTCCAGACGCAGATGATTTCGAAGAGACTGTTTCGAAAGGCAAATGGCGATCGCATAATGGGCCCACCAGCACAATCTTCAAAAAGGAGACATCAACTTATATCCGGGAGGTTTACGGTAAAAGTGAAGGGCAGGTTCGAGTTAGGAACGCTAGACTTGAGTCTCTGGGGGAAAAACCCATTGTGGCTCCAAATAAGCCTCAAAGTTGGGAGGCATTTCGAAGCTATGGGAGAAATTCGTTAATGGGAAGAAGGGCTGCGGGACAGTACGACATGGAGTTGGATACGACTACAAACACATCCGAAGGCCTGAAATTTACAATCGACGCGTCAGGCGAGCCACCGCCTTACAGCCATGGGTCTATATGACCTGAAGGCTATTTCAAGCAAGCGACCTTCAAGAGACTAAGGCTTGGACGCCCATGATAAGCAGTTAGTGAGATTCGATTGAAAGTAATATTTCCATATATGGTATTTCTCGTCAACCTTTCGCAGTATCGGATTTTGTCACCTTATTGTATCTTATCTAAACTGGACCTTTTCCCAACCAGACCGTCTCTCCAGATTCACCTTAATATCACCAGTCGGCTTGAGAGACGTCAAAGGAAGCTTTGATCTATCCATCTGAGGAACATTGAAAGTTTTTGTCGTAGGAGTCATGTCAAAACCCAGCAGAACACCTCCAGCAAAGGTCAGGACTTCATAGGACGCAAAGTGTCGACCAGGACAGAGCGTGTTGCCACCGCCAAACGGTCTGAAAGCGGCAGCTCTTCGTGTCTTCTGCTCCTTGGTGAGGACCTTTGTCTTTAAGAACCTTGTGTGGTCAAAGACATCCGCGTCTGCGCCCCAGGTGGTTGGGTCAGCGTGGATGAATGCCGTTGGCATCTGGACTTGAGCTCCTTTCTTCAAAAGCCAGCGATCCTGAATGAGAGTGTCTTCGTTGGTGTAACGCACTGTTGCGATGCCACTGGTCATTCTAAGGACTTCGTCATACGTTGACATGAAGACTGGGCACTTCTCACGAACGGTGGTGTAGTTCAGAGAAACTTTTTGAGACAAGGGAGCTTCAAGAGTGGCTTCAAGCTCGGATCTAATCTCTTTCAACAGATCAGGTCTAGAGAAGATCGATATCAACAGCCAGAATGTCGTGGGGATAGTGTTTCCAACAATGGCAAGGATGCTACCGAGCAAAGCGCGTGCATTGTTCTCATTACTCAACCCTCGACGGATACCTAGGCCTGAAAGCTCCTTGATGAAGGAACAGGCAGTATCGAGGCCATCATCGTTGAGATATCTCAGGAATGCATCAACAAGCTCTTTCCGAGTCCTTTGAGCAGTGGCATGCTTCTTTGGACTCAAGAACCATGGGACTCCAAGAAGAAGGACCTTGATATTTGCTTCCCAGGCCCTGTAACCGTCAGTTCATACTATCCTGCATCATGCGGAGGGGCTCTTACCAGAAGGTAGAGTTCAGTGATGGGTCAAGCGTGAAAGGATCCTTCTCACCAAAGCAAGCAGAGTTGTTTGTTCTCATGAACAGATTCTGAACCCATGCATACAGATCAATGGTCTGACTTGAAGGAAGCTCGTTGACAATGTCAAGCAGCTTAGCTCGGATGAGCGAGCATAGTTCATCAAGTGATTCTGTCCCCGGAAGCAAAGAAGCTTTTTGAACGCGGTGAATCTCACCATACATGCCATTCTCGGTATGAGCATCACGAAAGATGAGTTCTATACCGGCCTCGTCAAATCCCATCATGCGACGAAATGCGGGAATCATAGCAGGACTGAAAGAAAGGGAAGTTGTATTGCGCTGAACGGCTTGTACGAGCTCTGGAGATGTCACGATGTAGTTCTTTTGTCCCGACATGTCAATCGTGAAGATTGGATGCGGCTGTTGAGCGCTGGTGAGATTAGCGATAGTCAGAGAGAAAGATTGAATAAGTGACTTACCTGACGAGATCAAAGTATCGCAAGCCATGCTTCAAGAGTCCGTAGATGTGACTGAAGTAAGGAATAGCTTCTTTGACATAGGGTGGCTCTCGTGCATCTGGCTTCTTCCTGGTAGCTAAAGCGACGATGGCTACCACCACGCAGCAGACGACCGCTAGGGTGAGATTGCTAAGTGCCATGGTAATCGACGAGTCTTTCTATCTACCCTGTGGCCGAGAGTACAGAATTGTTTAAACCAAGTGTACGTTTTGCGTGGGAATGGCTTAGATACCGATGTCTCGAAAAGCAAGCAGAGAAAGCCAAGGTACAAATCCCAAGGCACTGGCAGCAGTGGATGTCTCCATTTCTGTTTCTAATTCTGTTCAACTAATCAGGCATGAAAGAGTAAGCACTGTCATATGCAGCGTAGGAGGTCAGAAACTTGAGACCTTGACCCAAAGTGACAAAAATACTTAGGTAAGTTTGGGGTAAGTTAGGCTGAGTTTAGGAGTCTCTATGACGAGTTTATTTTCGCCCTTGATCCCGGTCTTGGATTTCCGACCTCCCCTAGCATGCAGCGAGACAACGTCCACCTCATGCACCTCGAAGTCCTACTAATTTCAAACTTCCACAGCGACATCCGAACAACAGCTAAGCCCCCTTCGCAGTGGAAGTCGGCCCCGCAGAGTCATCAAGTCAGTGAGCAACCAACAATGATAATGCAGTAGTATCGAGGGCGTGTCATTGAAGACAAGGATTGGCTATCTTGTCGCAACAAGGGCATGGATTATAGTTGCATTGAAGGATCAGCCCCTTGCACTCCACAAGCTTCTTTTGCCGTTGAGATTTTCACGGGTGGCTTTTTGCAATTGTCCGATGCGATGCAAGGAATTTCGCCAAGTCGGTATTAGTCTGGCACTTATGTCTTATCTCAGAAATTAGATCCGGCAGAGATCGAAACGGTTTCCAGTTCAGTGTTAGCGATGGATAACCCTTACTCAGAGCTAGACTGGGATGCCTTGTGTTCATTGTCGTGAAATGGCGCACAGCGATGAAGCCTGTAGAGGCGTTTCATCAGCCTCAATGACAACTCAGCAATTCTCGTACGAGTCTCAATTAAACTAGCAGCTTAGAGCCAACAGACTTACTGTCCTTGGAAGGTTCTGTATACCCTCAATTCTGTCAGTAACAATGGCTTGTCGACTCTACCTTCATCCGCTGGTCATATCGACAGCGCAGCAATTCTTCTTCATTTACATCGCAGGCTTCACGTCTCACACATCCATCCTCCGTCCAATTGGCTTCATAATCTTTCTGATCTCAACATTCGTGGCGCTCACTACGTTTGAAGACTTTGTTGAACCGCCAGGATGGGTCTCGCGAGCCATCATGTCTGCATTTCCGCAGATCTCATTGACGTATTTTGAACGCATGATTGTGCGCAAAATAGCATACACTGAAGATCGTGAAAAGAAAGACCAAGAGCCTCGGTCGAGGATAGCGGAATTCCGCAAGCGATATGTTTTTGGACAAGAAGTTGCGTCCTCCATGAGAGGATTGGGTACACCCTGGGAGATCAGAAATATTCACCATTTTGACTCCAAGGACCCAACATACGTACCTGCAGCGACACCATTTGTGTGCATCAATCTGCTCAAAGTACTTCTCTGCTACTTTGTTCACAAGATGTGCATCACCACGCAGTTGAGTCTTGATCAGCAGTACATGGCTCCAAATTACGTACCCATCTTTCGCCGTCTTGGTGAAGTGACACTGGCAGAGCTTCAAGTTCGGTACATCGCGACCGTGACAACAGTTGTGTCAATTTTCTGCTTCATCCAAGGTGGCTACTCTCTCGCTTCTGCAGCATCGGTAACAATGAATCCTAAGGCAGTCAAAGATTGGCGACCGATCTTTGGTGAATTGACACAATCATATTGTCTTCGGCAGTTCTGGTCGTAAGTTGTCAGTGCACTTTTAGTGGATGACCGCTAATCTTTTAGCACCTTTTGGCACCAAGGTCTGCAAAACAACCTCCGGGGCACTGCGACATGGATTGTCAAGAACATCTTTCGCATGAAGTCTTATTCCCTTCCTTCACGGTATTTGAAGATTCTTCTCGCTTTTGCATTATCTGGCTTGGTTCACGTCCCAAGCGACATGGGCAGCGCTGTCTCCGCGAAGGACAGTGGAGCAATTCAATTCTTCAGTACTCAGATAATCGGCTTGATGTTGGAGGACGTGTTTGGCGACTTGTTTCTTCCCCTTTGGAAATATAAACTCACGAGAATTCTGGCGAGACTTGCAGGTTACTTTTGGGTTATTTCTTTTCTTGCTTGGTCTGGACCTGTTCGGTGGTTTCCTGTCATTCTACAGCAGCGCCCGGAGACCGAGCTGATAAGGCTCAGCGCTTTCAAGCCAATGGTGAAGGTTATGAGCTGTTGGTAATATTACTTCAAGAAGATGCTTATAAAAAGAGATGAGCCCAAAAACAATCCGTTATGAGTGATGTCCCTTATTACCTTAGATATGATCTGTAGGATAAAGACAGCATCTGACGACGTGCAATACCTTGATCCTGAGATATCATCGTAGCGATTGATAACAAAACACTTTGACTTGAGACTAATATTCGTATCGTCGTACGGCCAGTCATGCGCTCTGCACCTTCATTGTAGCTCAGTGCTGGACTCATGGTGGTGAAACAAAATTTAGTGCTTTCAGTGACGGCCAGCCTCTAAATTTAGCGTTCGCCCACTGTAAACCCTGTACTTAATACTGGTTTCATTCTTCCTCAATCCAACCTTCATCTTATTATCATCGCGACTCGATTCAAGCATCATGATTTCCCCTCTAAGCGCCATTAGCGTTCTCTTGCTGGGATATTTTGGTCTCAGTACTATACAACTGCTTTACAACTACAGAAAAGCCAAAGCAATCGGCCTTCCCGTCCTCATTACACCGATTGATCCGTCAGTAAGTTTAGCTCTGCTTCCGATTGTGCTTCAAACTAATGCTGTCAGAATGTTCCTTATTTACTTTGCAGCAGCTTCTTGGAGCCGCTATTGAGAAAGATCCTGCCTTTTGGACTCGGAAACTTCGTGGAATACAACAGCCGAGACTGGAATTATGAGCAGATTCACGCTCTTCAAGAGCGAATTGGCGACACCTTCATCATTGTCAGCCCGAAGCAGATCCGCGTCTTCACCGGTAATGCAAAGGCATCTGATGATCTCTGTCGCAGACGCAAAGATTTTGTGAAGGCTGTAGCTCTCTACAAACCACTCGAGATCTTTGGTCGCAATGTGGTGACGACTGAAGGAGATGATTGGGTGCGACATCGAAGGATCACAACTCCTCCCTTCAATGAGAGGAACAGCGCTCTTGTGTGGGATGAGTCAAAGAGACAAGCTACCGATATGCTCAAGATGTGGGCATCAAACCCAAAAGGGGTTGTCAATCCTCAGAGCGATACTATGGTCCTCGCTCTCCATGTTCTTACGGCTGCTGGCTTTGGTAGAAGCTACACATTCGGCAGCGGTCTGGAAAGCGCACTGGAGAACCATAGCCTTACATATCGCGACTCTCTGAGTCTCATTCTCGGCAATCTTTTCACTGCTGTCTTCACAGCGACACTCAATCTTCCTACGTGGATGCTGCCCTCCAAGTTCAAACAGGTTCAAGATGCTGTGGTCAACTTCCGACAGTACATGGCTGAGATGGTCGCCGAAGAACGCGAGGCCATGGACGCTGGTGCAGAGGAGCAGGATAATCTCATGAGTATTCTTGTTCGAGCATCTGAGAACCAGGGGAAGGAGAGCAAAGGCACTCGTCATTTGACAGACACGGAGATTTACGGCAATTTGTTCAGTTACAATCTTGCTGGTCACGAAACGACGTCAAACACTCTTGCCTATGCGACAATTCTTCTCGCAGCCAACCCCAAATGGCAGAAATGGGCCGCAGAAGAGGTCGACCAAGTCACAGCTGGAGTCGATTTGAAGGACCTTGACTACGAAACATATTATCCTCAATTGAAGCGCGTGCTCGCAATCATGGTAAGTCAACCGCCACGTCAATTGACCACTGCTAACGCCGTCAGCACGAAACACTGAGATTATTCGGCGCAGCAAGAGCAGTTCCCAAGACAACACTAGTAGACCAAACCCTCAAAGTCAACGGCACATCCTACACAATCCCCAAAAACACATTCGTCGGCGTCAATCTGGCAGGCCTACACACATCCTCCGCCACATGGGGCGACAACTCCCTCCAATGGCTCCCCAGCCGCTGGATCACCACCGACGAAGCAGGCGAAAAGCTCGCTCCCATGCCCACGGGCGCTTTCCTCCCTTGGGCTGCGGGCCCGCGTGTCTGCCCCGGTAAGAAATTCTCACAAGTGGAATTCGTGGCAGTCATGGCATGTCTCCTCAAGGAATACACCGTGGAGCCTGATGCAGAAGGTGAATTGAAGCAGGCGGCGTCAATGGCCCTGATGGAAGAGGCGAAGCAGTCTAGTTTCAATTTCCTGCTTAAAGTGAAGCACCCCGAGAAGATCAAGCTGCGGTGTGTGCGCAGAGGGGTGTAGCAGGGGGGTGGATCTGGCCATAATTAGACTAATGTTCTTGTGCGGGTACGCTGTGCCAGGTCGCATGTAGGGCTACAAGGCTCGAGTGGAGGTTACGTAGATGCTATTTGTTATCATGTTCCAGAATAAATCCTTTCATTTAGGCAGATTCATATTCGTGCACTGGCTTGGTCTCCGCAAGGTCCCGAGTCTAGTTCTGTGACTAAAACAAAATCCGCAAGCTACGATGATCCTTGGTGCTGACCCGCTGTCTCAATGCTACGTATCAGGCAAATCATGACTCTATCACAAACAGATTCAGAATCCCGTGATTGACCCGCTGCATCAAGTGTCCTTGAACGGTTGGATTTCGTGATGACAGCATAGCTCAGTCGTCATTGGAGGACTTAGGTGAGATTATAAGGTCGTTTTCGTCTCAAGTAGGAATCTGCAGTCATCATTCCTGTGGCCAAAATGCCGCTGCATCCGTTTATGTAAACGTGAGTGACAAGTTCGTATGTAATCATCAACCTGGACACCCTTAGAGGGCCAGATCACGAGTAGAGATATCGTGGGGCATGAGATAAACAAAGATCGCGTAGATCTCTATCTAACCGCAGCACCCACAGGCTGACATGGTAACCCATCCGGCATAACCCATTATCACAAGCATTCTAGAGGCTGAGCAAAGCAAAAAACACCCTAGTCGTTTCACCGATGGTACCCTGCCTCAGGTAATGGTGTTGGCGTGTGGATAACGTCCTTCGAGCTGTCTATCTGAAGGACCATGTCCTAGTCATGATGAACCTGTTGGTCGGTAGCCTATTTAGCAACGCTATTTATGGAGCATTACTTTTAAAACCATCCCTTGCATGACATCCCGGGCCGTGTTTGGTGACAGCAGATGTCCACTAGTGACAATTTCTTTCATTACTTTGCGAGAATGCCTTCTCTGAGAATGCCATCGAGAGTTTTGAAGGATATGTTCGACTTTGACATGATGGACGCTCATAGTTTTCACGCTTCGGCGAGTACTATTGCCCTGGTGGCTTTGTTTTTGCTTCTTTTGACGCATTGTATCACGACGATTCGGTATTCGGTGCAGAGGTTTTATGATCGTCGATACAAGGGAAAAGAACCCTCAACGCTTCCATATGTGCTGCCAGGGGTTGGTTCAGCACTCAGTTTGATCAGAAATCCCCATGGATTCTTCAATTCCATTGTGTAAGTTGCTTGAACCCTAATGCACTTCCGAACTAACATGTCCCAGCCAAAAAGTCGACAATGGAGAACCCATTCGCATGCGTTTGGGCAACGTTCACGCCTATCTCATCCATGGCACAAGAAACGTCCAACAAGTCTTTCGATGTTCCAAAGAACTCACATTTGAAGAGTTTGCTCTCCGGGTAGCTCAAAAAGTAAAACGTCTCCCAGCAAAAGACGCTGCCTTGGTAGCAAAAGACATATCAGGATCGTCACGATTGCCGCTAACCGAGACCCGCGAGGAAGATCGTATATGGAGAAAGTTCCATGAGATCTACGAGTCCCACCTTATCGGCGCCAGCGCGGTCTCTGCTCTTACAGAGCTGTTCATTAGTACCATGATCGATGAACTCGGTACTGCTGGTACTCAGGGGACTTTTGACATTGGCATTGATGAGTTTATGAAGCATCATATGTTTAGAGCTTCTACTATTGCTCTTGCTGGCCGAAAGGTCTTTGACATTGATCCCAATTTCGCGGATGTCTTTTGGGACTACGATGAAGACTTCATGTCCTTACTCTACGGCATCCCCAAGTTTCTCTGCCGAAAGGGCTCCAATGCCAGAGACAAGTGCCTGGAGACTGTAAAAGGTTATCTTGATCAAGGTTGGCAAAATCTTGATTGGAGAGCCTGTTATGAACAAAACCCTGACTGGGAGCCAAACTTTGGATCCAAACTTGTTCGTGAGAGAGAAATTGCCATGGAGAAATATGGCATTGGTCTTGACGGAAGAGCATCTTTTCAAATGGGTCTTATCTGGAGCATCAACTCTAATGCTATTCCAATGGCATCTTGGATAATCATTGAGATACTTCGCCGACCAGAGATTTTCAAACGAATACGAGAAGAGGTTGCTACCGTTTTCAACTTGGAGACCAAGCAGCTCGATATCGTGGCACTCAAGAAGCTACCACTACTCAACTCAGTCTACCTCGAATGTCTTCGTTTGCGATCATCTGTTTTTGTGGTTCGAAAGCTACGGAACTCCATTGAGCTAGACGGCTACACCCTCAAAGAGGGCAATTTGGTTCTCGCACCGTCATACCTGGCTCACAACGCCCCAGAAGTATGGTCATCATCCACATACCCCTCTGAAGAATTCTGGCCAGAGCGTTTCATCAAGAAAGGCAACTCTGGAATCTCCGCAGGAAACTATTTCCCCTATGGAGGCGGCGCAGCAATGTGTCCTGGACGCAATTACGCCAAGCAGGAGATCCTGTCAGCGGTTGTTTTGTTCTTTGCTCATTTTGATATCGAGCCGTTAATGTTTGTGGATCGTGATGGTAAGCCTTCGGATAGAGGGCCTGAAGTTGGCAATGAAGCGAGGGGTGTTGCAAGGGTTGATAGGGATTTACTTGTCAGATTACGGCGCATTTAGGATACCACAGTTAGTTTGCTAGCATTATGACCAGAGTCAAAAACAGTTGCCTTGACAATCTCAACGAGCTTCATTATGAATGTTGACTAAACTACTGTATGAACTGTTTAATGAACGAGAATGGCACCAATTGATCTCCAGGCTTGACTACTCTTGCAGCAGGATATGCCCAGGATGGAGTCATCACGTACATGTAAAAGACAACCCAAGAGTACCCAACACGTCTTGGCCACTGTCCTCTCGTATTTCGGAAAACATGTTGAACTGCATCCTCGAACATAATCACCAAAGCAGTCGTTATAAAGTATGTGACAACATTAGATTCTCCTGCAGATATCCCAAGAGCCCTATCAGCGGGGAAATGCAAAGCCCCAGAGACAAAAAAGCATGCGATAAGCTTGCAGTAACGAGCCAAAAGACCTTTTGGCATGCGAAGAATCCCATGCACCAGGAACTCTGACAGGGAAGTGAGATGACGTCGTAGTGTCTGGTGCCAGAAATTTCCCCAAAAGCGCCTAATGCTGTAAGCGTCCGAAAGAGACCCCCAGATTGGGGGTAGCATTTCGACCGGGTATAGATTTAGACCGAGATACAGGAGTGAAAAAGTACTGTTGATAAGATGGATGACGCAGAATGTATTGAGCCAGAAGCCAAATGTGGCAAAGAAGCGAAGGATTGCCTCTTCGGGCGTGATTTCGCCGATGCGCATCAGCAAGTTCTCATTTTGAGGGGATATCATGCTGAGATCTGGGGGTGGTTGATTGGCAAAAATGTCGAGAATTAGATAACTGATTATAGCATTCTTTGCATGTCTCTTCAGTTCCTGGCCGCGGGACGGCACGGCAGAAGCGTCTTGACTAGACCAAAGGGGAATTTGTGATATCTGTTTGCTCGTGCCAACACCACGCATGTTCCAAAGATTGCTGACTCCAAAAGTGAGTCGCTTTGTAAACGATGGAGTTGGACCCTCGAATGATAACCTGCTCAGGCAAAGATCATCAAACGTCTTCAGGCATTGAATCCACATTCCTGTAGATAGCAAAGCCACATGGAGACGACTTGACAAGGCATCGTAAATGGCCTGGTTGAAGAACCAAGTAAGCACAACGACAACCGCTGCAATGAGATAGCGAACAAGGTTTGTGGGGGAAGTGAAACCGAGAGCCCAGGCAGTGAGTCCCTGGGATGCAAATGCAAGGCAGAATGCAACGGAGGCGGTCATGTTGGTAGTAAAGCATGAAAGGTACAGCATGAACGTATGAACGTGGGTATTTTTACGATACAGTCAGAGCTTTTGACTACGAGATACGACATGTAGACCTACAGTACTGTCTCGTGCCGCGCGCGTGCAAGACTCAATCACCCTGTGAAGTCTCGGTCAGCGATGGCCCGTGAGTGATCGCTTCAGGCTGCGGATCCTCGCACGGAATTTTACTGTTTCATCGTGAGTGGATCTCCTTAATCTCACTTACGCAAAGGATCGCCCAGCCGGCATAACCCCTGCGATCGCGATTATGGCCCCGTCTGACGTGAGATTATTAGCAGGGCGTGCACATGTGCAGCCAATGGAACTTGCATTCAGACATCGGATATGTGTAACCGGCAATGAGAAGCACGTACGTGGCGAAGTTTCTTTTTCCTGTCAACCAACTCAAGTCTCAGGCGCAAACGTAACCCATGCATAGGATCCAGCGTAATACAGACCAACAAACAAACACAACCAGACCAACGATCCAAGCCCCATAGCAACTCGCTTAACGTTTCGCAGAAAAGCAGCTTCGTTGACACGTGGAAATGGCTCACCCTGCGGAACAGGCCTGTCCAAAAATCGCGCCAGGGGTTCCCATCCCATGCTGGGTTGATACTCTAGCAACTGACCTTTGGGCACGATATCGTGAACCCATTGGTTATGCTTGTGGTACAATTCCTCTGACGGAACCTCGTCAAGGGCGAACTTTTCAGAGTAGTATTTTGACCAGGCTACGATAAGGTCGCTGGAGTGAATAACACCGGGGATCCAGTAGCCTAAAGTTCGGTACCATTTTGAGCGGAGATCTATACCCAGGCCGTGGTAAGACGCGAGCCAGACTTGGGGATTTTTGCGGACCGAGAGGATGACCTAGCAGTGTAAGTAAGCATTAATGTGACCGAGTGATTCGTACCTTGGCATTAGGGTAGATGGTCAACATGTCATCAACAAGAGCGCTAGCAGGTGGTTCAAAGACAGCTTCAAAGCCGTCATACAGCTTCTTCAGCGCCTTGAGTCTCTCATTACGGTCTTGAATAGCAAGTACTCGTGCACTTTCTTTGACACGGGCGATTGGTGCAGGAGGATCTCCTAGGTGAAAACAAGGCGTCACACCAAGAATCTCAAGACCTTTCTTGAGACTCGTAGTAGACGTGCGCGGTAAACCGGCCTGAACGATTAGCAATTGGACAAACAAGAAAAGGAAAAACATACGACAATGATCTTGACGTCTGAGGTTGCTGACATTGTGATGGTGGGCCAAATGGTCCTTGTACAGCATGAGCTCTGGGGAGAGTATCTATAGACGTTTTGGCTGGCCCGTAAATGTCACAGCGCATACGAAATCCTACTATGGAGTCGTGCAGGCATAACGAGACGCCCTAGTGGAGCGAGGGATGCGGCTGTGGCGTGAGGTGAGGTTTTAGGGTGAAGCTAACGGTGGCTAAAATTAAACCGGACTAACAGACGTTAGTGATGTTTCGGCTAGGGCTGATGGAGTCGGTACGTATCCTTGATGGCCAGTAGCTTTCCTCTTGCATTTGCAGTTGTGAAAACGTTCCCGGCATCAATCATGGCGGTTTATGTGCTTGTCGCCGTTTTTCTGGCGGTGATTTATCTCGCCCAGCACAGAAGCGCTCCGAAATTGCCATCGAGTCTTCCAAGACTCAAGCGGGAATCATATTTACCGTTTCGGTTATACTGGGCGTATCTCACGGATTGTCGACAGCTTTTCCTCGAGGCGTACGGAACAGTATGTTTCCATCTGCATTTAAGAGCTCAACTGATAAGTCTAGTTCACCAAACATGGAAAGACGTGTGTATTGCCCAGTATGGGCTTCAAAGACGAAATTCATCTAGCCCATCACCACACCCAATGGGCAGCTTCACAACCAGATGCTGTCCTCAGTCCAATTGAAGGATTCAGAGAAATCGACAAGGGAGACTGGAATTCTGGCCATGCCAGTTATATCCAAGATCCATGGCAGAGTATCGTCATCAAGAAGGAGATGGGTCGTTTTCTTGAGATACTCGCTGCGGCGGTTGATGATGAGCTTCAATATGCTATTTCTAAGTATATCAAGCCTGGGACTGGCGATGAAGTCGATGTGTATGAGTCTATGAAATGGATCGTGGCTCAAGTCTCTAGTCGATTTACTGTTGGACTTGCTCTCTGTGGGTGCCTGAGTCCTCTGTACGACGTTAGCTAATCTTAAAGGCCGTGATAAGAGCTATCTCAAAGACTCTCTTGCCTTTGCAGACCTGTTCATAATGAACTCTGGGCTGTTGATCTACACTCCGTCATTGCTGAAGCCACTAATTGGATTCCTCGTTACTTTGCCAACGAGGTACAGACGATGGAGAATCCAAAAGCATATTCGACCCCTATATGAAGAGAGAACCAAACGACTTCTAAATCCTGAACTCTATGAAAAGAGTGAAGAGCCAACCGACAATTTACAGATGATGATGAGATATGCTATTAGTAAATACGGCAATCAGATCTCACCATCTCAGATCTCTGATAGGCTCTGTTTGGCAAACCTTGCATCTTTCCATCAGACTGCCGTGGCGATCAGCAATGTTTTGATCAATATTGCCGCCTCTGATGCTGAGTTCAATACCATTGCAGTGATCCGAAAAGAGATGACAGATGTTCTTGCAGAGAGCAATGGCATATTTGACAAAGCATCTGTTGCAAAAATGATTCAAACAGATAGTGTTCTGAGAGAATCAATGCGAACGCATGGTTTTGGAAACAGAGCCATGATTCGCAAAGTTGTTGCACCAGGCGGTCTCAAAACTCCAGATGGCCATACTCTACCCAATGGCTCAACTCTGTCCATCCTCTCATATCCCGTCCATCAAGATCCCGATATTTACGAGCATCCTGAGACGTTTTACCCTTTCAGGTTCTCAAATATGAGAACAGGCAGTCCTGATGGCAAAGACGCTAATCCAACGCTGTCATTTGTGTCTACTTCTTCAACTTATCTTCCTTTTGGCCATGGCAAGCATGCCTGTCCAGGAAGGTTTCTGGTTGATTTTGAGATGAAGATGATTTTATATCATGTTCTAAAGCGGTTTGATATTGAGCTTCTTCCTGAGCATAATGGTGTAAGACCTGAGAGTCAGTGGGTCACAGAGGCTGTCATGCCGCCTGTTGGTGTGAAGCTGCGATTTAAGAAAAGAGATTTTGCGTAGTCTATTATAGAAACTGGATAGAGATCAATGATATCAATAAAATTTGACCGAACTGTTATCTGATTCTCATGATCTGCCATCTGCCGTTTAGTGCATCATCCACTGGAAGATCCGCTATTAGGCCACTGGAAAGCCAGTAGCCCAGTGGCAGTGCACGAAACAAGGCCCCTGCACGTAGCCCAGGTGGATAAATCTGGCACAAAATACCAAGCTCGGTGAGATTTCCTCCCTCATTCTCATTCTTCACCATGGCACGAATCGCTGTTTTTCTTTCGTACTATCGGCCCTGGGCCATTTGTGCGCTCGCTTTGGCAATTTGCTCCCAGGTGATCGGCGATAAGAATTACTCTATTCGATATGCTCCGTTTTATCTGGGGAAGTATTTGTTGGCTTTCTTGAGCGTTTGGGCGTTTTATTTGGTCTTTTTGTATCATCGATTCTTTAGCCCTTTGAGGCATCTGCCGGAGCCCAAGGTATGCGTTAGAAATGCTATGATATTTTAACTGACACAGTCAGGGCGCCGGTTTCATCAATGGACATTGGGCAGAGTCTGTTAGCGAACCTGCTGGATTACCATTTCGACATTGGTCGAGGACGATTGAGAACAACGGATTGATCAGATACAAGTGAGTAGCACTCCGTTGAAGAGGAACGAAGCTGACTAGAAAGACATCTTTTCAATCAGGAGAGACTGGTCGTCACCAGCCCTGAAGGTCTCAAGGAAGTCTTGGGCCAGAACAGCTATGACTACGTGAAGCCTCATCTTCTTCGTGCCATGGTCGGAAAGATCTTGGGATATGGACTGCTACTCTCGGAGGGAGATGTGCACAAAGTTTGTATCCCATTCATTCGTTGGGAACTAGTCTAACAGCCTCAGATGCAAAGAAAGGACTTGATGCCAGCATTCAGCTTCCGTCACATCAAGGATCTATATCCTATCTTCTGGAGCAAGGCCCAACAGCTTGTCCACGGTATTGAGAAAGAGATGAGAGAAGAAGTAACTTCAGAGATCGACATTGTCGATTGGGCAAGTCGAGCCTCCCTTGACATCATCGGCTCTGCAGGAATGGGCCACGAATTCAAGTCTCTTGCAGATCCCAGCATTGAAGATACCATGAAGATGTACGGATCAATGGTCAAGCAAAGCCGGGGTGCAAAGCTTTTGACTGTTCTTCAACTGGTTCTTCCGTCCATCATCACGGATTATCTCCCTTTTCAAAGAAACATGGGCGTTTTGGCTGCGTCGAGAGCTGCGAGGAATACATCTCAACGGCTCGTCAACGCGAAGAAGATTCAAATGGCTGCCAAAGAGAAACTATCTCCTGACATCATTTCTACTGCTCTTGAGTCTGGTCATTTCACAGATGAGGGACTCGTTGATACCATGATGACCTTCCTGGCTGCTGGACATGAAACAAGTGCTGCGGCGCTCACTTGGACAATTTTTCTGCTGGCGAAGAATCACCATATTCAGGACCGCCTTCGAGACGAGATTCACCAGAACGTTGACGGTCTTACGGACGACGTTGACGCAAAGAAGCTCGATGGACTCTCATATCTCCATGCAGTCTGCCAAGAGTCACTGAGGCTCTACGCACCAATTCCCTTCACCGTCCGAGATGCTCTCAAGGATACACACATTCTTGGAACTTTCGTCCCCAAAGGCACAATGGTAATCCTCTGTCCGTGGGCCATTAACAGGGCACACGAGCTTTGGGGCCCTGACGCAGATGACTTCAACCCTGAGCGATGGATGGCACCTGGACAAGCCAACTCAGGCGGCTCAAAGAACAACTACGCATTCTTGACATTCCTACACGGTCCCCGAAGTTGCATTGGGCAGAAGTTCTCTCTAGCGGAACTCATGGCTCTTACCTGTGCGTTGGTAGGCCGTTACAAATTCGACATTGACAAGGACTACGAGGTACGGGATATCACGGATGGCATTGTGGCTAAGCCAAGCAAAGGACTCAAAGTCTCTGTGGAGGAAGTACAGGGCTGGTAAACATAGCTTCGCATAGCAAAACACGCATCATCGTATTCATCCCAGACTGCCGCAAGCCTGCATGACGAGAAATGTCTCATACTGGCATTTGTCTACGCGCTCAGCCACCAATTAATCAATTCCAAGTGATAGGGGCGACGACATGTCACAAAGTTAATCTGTGCCACTTTTGCGTTGTCGCGACAAGGATCACGTCCCCATGCTTATTCCCACACCGTAAGATCTTGTATCGCACCCCATGTTGATGCAACCCTGTACGCACAGATAAGTTAACAGGCTCAAGGCTGGTATCTAAGCGGATAAACTTGACTCGCTGTTGGGTCAGCAAACGACTCGGAAAATAGCAAACAACTCCTGAGGCACTTGTTGGTCGGAGACTGTTGCAGATCCCGTCTCCGCTGTCCCCTTGACTCTGAGGGGAGAGTTGAGTTTGGGTTTTCGCTCTTCTTCGATAATTCGTCTTTCTCGTATTCATCTTCTCTTCACTCTTCACCCAAGCAATCATGTCAATAGCAGATGGTTCCTACGCTCGAGGCGATCTTCTAAATGGCTGCAAAGACCTTATTCCTGGCCTGAAGAACGCCTATGGGTATGTTCCCAGTCTCGCAGCTGGCATCGTGTTTTGTCTTATCTTTGCTTGCACGGGCATTTATCACATTGTTCGTTCGTTTCAGAAGCGAAAGGCTACTTCGTACCTACTAGCAATTTCTTCGTACATCGAACTTATCGGCTGGATCGGTCGCACGTGGTCGTCAAAATGCGCGTACAACAAGATTGCTTTCCTCCTTCAGATCACTACCCTCGTCGTCGCTCCCATCTTTGTCGCTGCCGCCATCTACGTTACCCTTGGCTACCTCATCAAAGCGGTCGGCCCCCAATACTCTGTCATTCGTCGCAAGCTTTATCTTTGGATCTTCCTCGTCGTTGATGTCCTCGCTCTCCTCATCCAGGCTGGCGGTGGCGGTCTTGCTTCAGGAGCAGCCAACAAGGGAAAAGACACCAAGCCAGGCGCCAACTTGATGGTCGCAGGTATCATCTTCCAGCTCGTCAGCATGACTGGCTTTTGCATTCTATTTTCCATATTCGTCATGAGAACTCGACGCCTAGAGCTTACTAAGGGTCAACGCTTCGTCATCTACGCCACCATTATCTCCGTCGTATTCGTCTATATCCGATGCATCTACCGAACGGTCGAACTCCTTGAAGGTTGGGATGGAAAGCTGATGAAGACGGAGGGATACTTTATTGGTCTTGATGGTGTCTGTATTGCGGTTGCTATTCTGATCTTCTGCATCTTCGACCCAGCTGTTCTGCTTGACCACGAGAAGCAGCCCGAGCTTTCGTTCAACGAACTCAACACTGTCTCTACAAAGTGAGCTGCTGGTGGATCTACACTTGAAACTTATTATTAGCATAGCGATGCATCTTTTGCTCTCTAGTTCTCGTCAACAATAAGACTTGGTCAGCGATCGTGTTACTTTACCACTACTACATAACCTACTGTTGGTGCTGGATTTCCTGGGGAAGTAAGACACCCGAAGGGCCCGGTTCAATCTTTTGGCACTTTAGCGGCGGCCAGACGTGTGACATATGTATGCGCTTCCTGTGAAGGCCCTTGAAATCATGCTAACGATTTGGGCAAATCAGGGTTGCCTTGCCGGAGTGTTTGTCGGAATGATCGTAGGCCATGTGTGCGTCTTCAAAATGATGAAATAGATATGCCATATCTCTTAGCGGTTTAGATCTGCATGCGTGGAATTGCAGGTTATCGAATTTGGGGAATGGGCATTCCAAGTAGCCCACGGTGTAATCGGTAATAGGAAACCGGGGTCTGCATGTATATGTCCCGCCCATTCGGAATAAGGTGATGAAGATGATGATGATGTTGTTGCTGATAAGAAAGGCAAATGGAAGAGTCTCGAACTCAGCAAGGTACTCCTGGGCACAGGAGGTAGTTCTTGTCTGAACCAAGAAGCGTTAAAAGAAGGCGCCGAATGTACGTCGCTCATGGTTCGGGAGAAATGAAACTCCTACAATACGGCTCGGGAGCGACTCCGCGGTCACAAAACTTGGCATGCCATTTCCAAGCGATAGAAATGCTTAGGAAAAGTTGAGGATCCTTTCGGCTACCTTTTGATTCCTCTATTCTGCCATCCAACTCGAGGACTGAAGTCTTCTGGCCCCTGGTGGCCATCATATTGGTATGCAGAATTCCTGACTATCTATTGAGGCAATGAAAGATGGACTATCAGTCTTCAGACATCACCATGGGGTGTTTCGGCCTCGGAATTCTCCCTCTCCTTTCCTCTTATTCTACTATGTATCTCGTCCTGCTTCTCTTGGTAATGATCCCTGGGATGGTCTGGAAATGCAGACATGAAGCACATCAAGTCTCTAGCGTCCTTGATACCCGGCGGGTAAGCTTTTCTGTTCTCAAAACCAATATTATCGAGAGTGAGATCTTTGAGGGCACGGGAGAAGTGTGGTTTCATTTCCTTTGATACCAAATGATCGTAAGGAGCCACGTCATGGCAATCGTGCACCAGCTCACCCCACTCTGCAAGCTCTCCTTCTTCCTCATACGATACTCGTTCGTCAATAAACTGACGGAACAAAACTGAACAGCTCGCACCCTCCCGGGTAATCCCATCATAAATCTCCGGTGTGAGCTCTGGCTCAAGACGCACAAACTCGCGTGGGCTATCTGATACGACTAAAGCCTGAGCAACGAGCTGCTTTAGTTCAGGGATCAAATGTAGCAGCTCCAGGTAGGTGGTCAGGTCTGCCGGCCTTGGATACCAGATGATACGAGGAACGTCGTCCCTGGATCCGGGCTTCAGATTGTTCAGCCATGTGAGATCATCATTCATGATGGAGCGCGCATGGACAAACTTTCGGAGCACGGCTAGCTCTGGCTGTTCATAACACCACCTGGCGAAGCATGTGTCATGATAGATACCACGTACGATACACTGCATCTCACCGTTGATAGCGCGTGGCCTTCTCAATCGTGCGTATCGGTCAATGTTGCCGGTGAAGGCCGCCATGAGAATGAGAATGTCCTTGTCAACTGCGGGTAAATGTCGTGGCAGGGGAGCGTAGAGCAGTCTGAGAGTATCGCCTGGGATAGCTCTCTCCTCCAACCGTTTTCCAGTAGTCCCCAGGCACCAGTCTTCCGTAATATCGAATGGCGGAGGAAAGATACTGTACTCAAGTAGCTGTCTTTTATCCAGCGTTGACCGGACGCAGGTGTCCCCGTTGAGGCTGGCTCCAGCTTGGGGGTTATCACACAGACGAAGGTTATAATCGTCCATGACACCGTAGAGACTGGGTGCATTCATGACCAGTTCGTCGATTTCTTTGGAAGCGGGTAAATTGTCTCGAGCTTCCTCCGCAATTGCAACATCAGGGAGAAGATCTAGCTCTTTGTAGAGCTCGACATAGCCTCCGGCCGCACAAGCACGTCCAACTTGATAACGCATCAATGATGTGGGATGGTCCTTCAAAAGTTGTCGCAAAGTGTCTTGACTGGGTATGTCGGGGTACCAGAAACAGTACGGGATATCTTCAGGCTTGTCCATCTCCGGCACCCGGTTACTCATGACATCCCTTGCGTTAAATGCTCTCTCGATGGATTGATGCAACGATTTCCCCCGAAGTTCTAGAGCGAAGCCATCATGAGACCGAATTCCGGCTACCAGACATTTGCATACGAGTTCATGAGGAAATTCCTTGGGAACTGACTGCCCGCGTATTGCTGCTCGTAGTGGGTCTAGAGCTAGGGGCCGAATGGCATCGCGGAGCGCTTGGAGCTCCTCCACCAACATGAAGGGCAATCTCGAGAAACAAAGTACTCGAAGAACAACTCGAAATTGCGCAAATTTCTCGACTGGGGCTTTTTTGTTGGACAGGCGGTGAAAATGGCAGAACCACTATTTTTCATACTATGTGTCGTATCATTCACTGTCGCATGTAAATCGTAAGGTCATGATAAAAGTTTGGCTGTTGGCCGTTGCGGCGCTTTGAGCAGGTGATGCATTTTCAAAGGTCGTCTAGCAATACTTGGCCTTTACACCATAAAATAGATTCTCCGATAATTTCCAAGGAATTCGCCATTTAATTATCTATGTTTCTTGTCGGGCATGATGAGGGTAGTGGCATATGCCTTCCATAACAAGTGTGGAAAGGGTAATCACACCAGCGTCTCAGAATCAGATGCCGCATTCTTGCTGCAGATATCTGCGTTATGCTAGAAGACTCTGATAATAAATTCTCTCTATCCGCTCAATCGAACAGTGACAGTACTGGCAGCCATACAAGTACTCTCCTCGACTGGGACCCTTGGATTCTCTCTGGGAAGTAGGATGAGGTCAGACTCGGAGAATTTCGTAGATTCGGTCATGTTCCGTTCTTAACCCCAAGACTACTATGATCCCGATCTTATTTACTTGCGCTATCCAATAGCCACTACAATTTATTGTAGGGATGAAAGGATAAGGAATTCTGGGCCTGGAATGCTTGCGACTCAACTAAGGATGATTACCTCTTTTTAAAAGCGGCAACCCAGCAATCAGGGACGTATTATCTCCATGAAACACTCGAGCTTTAGAGTGATGTAATAGAGGCCCCCCATTGCAAGTAATGGTTGGGTTGGCCGATTTAGAACTTTGCTACCCTGTTTACCGCGCTATGAATGCAGTGCCTCAAATCGAAGGATTTGGAGTAAGCCAGATGACTTGTTAATGTGGTGTGACTCACAAGGGTTGATGCATGCATTTCACTGACTGGTTTGGAACAAAGACAAAGTGTGCTGTAGGGCCTCATGCACCTAGCAAGATAATGTCATAAACAAATAATGAAAGCCTCAAAACGGCTGCAATGAAACTCATTCGATGCCGAGTCGTCATGGATGCGCTGAATACCTCAAAGCAGAAACCAAGCATCTGTTTTCAGGCTCGATTGTCGACAAAAATGTATTTTCAAACTATATAACTCATGTTAGGCTCATGTAATGCCTGCAGTCCGACCAGAAATGAATGGCTTGTGCTAGATAAGCAAGCCGGCAGTTATACATCATAAAACACGCAACTCAACGTCAGACATCCTTCCACAATCGTGGCAGTCTCACATTGGAGGCTCACGGCGTAGCAACGTGCAATGTCTCATCGCAGCATGGTTCGGGCATTCTATTTGCGACATGTACTATGACATATCGGCTGACCCTCATGTAGGCAGGCTGTGTTCCTACTATCCGTTACCCAATTTCGTCCTTATTAGCATCTTGAATATAAGTGGAGGACCTTTTTGGCCTGTGCTGAAAATCTTTTCCACAATTGTGTGAAGACCTGGAATTCTGTGGCTTATTTCATTGGCTGCGAACTTTATGGCTAAGTCACGCACGAATCAGCACGATCTACCCACATGCTTGCTTCACTGGCTTGGTGTCCAGCTGGCCCTCTGATTGGCTTTCTCCAACATAACATAACTCGTGTTATGTGTAAAGGTTTAAAGTCAGGCTACAGGATCTCCACTATATAGACGAACATCATTTCTGTAGTTTGCTTATCCCATCGACAACGAGAGCTCTTCATTCTCTCTATTCACCTATCCTTTTAAGGCTTCTGTACTGCTGCTAGAGAAAAGGCTCATACCCTCTGTTATTTTGTTCTATTTGTTACATGGCATTTTGTCCCATCTATCCATTGTAGTAGGAATCAAAGCGCCCATCATGAAATCACAACATCGTTTCGAGCTGACAGTGAGGCAAGCTCCTGGGGAAATGGCCCAACTGCCCAGCCTCCTTGGAACAAAACGTACTAGAACAGGTCGATTGTTGTTACCCTCTGACAGTCAATGTCAAGGACCAGAATGCCACCAGGCATCACCCCTGTCCCCGAGAAGCGAGGGGCTCTCAAGCTGTGAAGACTCCGAAACAACCGACGAAGAGGAACGATTTGAACACTTTGAAGAGGGAAACACTTCTTGCACCCAAGTCTCCCAAGCGCAGCAAATGCACTTACAACAACTTCTGAGAGAGAGATTCGGCCGTTGGAAAGACGGAGTAGAGTACACTGCGCCGCCAGAGGATAGATTACCTCCTAGAAAGCGCTTCAGGGTGTCGCAATGGGAGTCAGGTCTCCGAATAGCCGAGGATGAATATGTCAGTGATGACGAATTGGTTGTGGTCTCTCATCCAGTTTGCAAAAGCGGATTCTTTCATCTCGCCTGCCCATTCTATACACATGAGCCAGAGAAGCATCATCAATGCCTTATTAAAGACGATTTATACTCCATCGAGGCAGTGATTCAGCATCTCTTCCGGAATCACAGCAGACCTCTGTATTGCCCTATATGTCGGCAGACATTTGACACGCTGATTGACCGAGATAACCACGGTTTGGAGAATTCATGCGAGAGGAACAGCCAAAAGCCGTTGGAGGGGCTCACTGAAGGACAAAAAGTAAGATTGATCAAAAGCGACAAGTATTATCTAGGCGAGATTCATCGTTGGCGCCGCATTTGGTCTATAGCCTTCCCAGACTCGGAGCAACCTGTATCTCCATACCTGGACCGCGGAGTTGGGCTCAACATCTCTATGGTCAGGGACTTCTGGAATGTCGATGGCCAACACTTCGCTTTCGGCTGGCTCAAACGTCAAGGCATTCATAGTGATCAAGATATGGCGTGTCAGAAGGCACTAGAGGGTCTGATGGACTGGGTTATCGCAAACCATAACTTTTCAGGAGTTCCGTCTTGTGATGAATGAGCTTTTATATGCCTGTAGCGGAGGATCATATCAATCTGGGTGTTGGTAGCTCAACCTGCTGTTGTTTTTTATAAAGATACTTATGTACTTGGGCTTGGGTTATTTTTCTCGTCTCTGTATCTCACCTCTCTAGATAATGACGCAGACAACTGGATTGTTTGATACTTTGAGATTATAATATCTCCACAATTTACACCAAGTTAATACGGCCAAGAACCCTAATTAACTCATATTTCAGGTAGAACCTGCTGCCTAGGCTATAAATACAGAGCCTCAAATAATAATATCTTTCTCTCGCTGCTCTATGTCATGATGTATACAATTGGAGTACGGAAAATTAACCAAGGCGTTAATCCTGTGATAAGCGGAGGAAATGAACCCATAATAACACCTATAAACGGCCTCCTGGCAGTTATACTGGTGCTATTTATGAGGGGAGTAAGAATAGGATTTAAAGCAAGAAAAACGCAAAGAATTAATATTAAGAGGTATAAGTAACATTCCTCTTCCATTCCTTATTGTATCAAGAGAAGGGTTAGCCCACAGCAGCACACAATGCGAGGCTGAAGCTGCGCAGCAAAACAACACAATATAAGGTTTTAACCTCAACACAGTAGAGGTATTATACACTATGCCAAAAAAACACAATAACCTTAATACTAAGTCAACAGAACACACACCTGCTGCCTTCAACCTTAGGAGGGTTAGTAATAGATTAGATCAGGTCGCAAGACAACACAGTGAGACGAACACACTTTCACAACACGGAAAACCAACACGGGCTTCCTAATTGTATAGAATACGGTTTTAGACTGCAAAGTTAGGTATTATAATACCTATGAAACTTGTTGTTTTTCTTTCTAAATAATTTAACCTAACTTCTAAATAACGTGTTTGATAAGCATGCGCCGCAGACAAGTATGCGCCGCACTTTTCCTGGCCTATAAACTTCAAATCTATTTAAGACTACAACAAACCATCTAATCAATTAAAACTACTCACTATACTCTTCCCTAGATATCTCAATTACTACCTGATAGGTCCTTGCA
>PVQB02000231.1:0-126531 GCA_002980475.2 Fusarium beomiforme
GCTTATCAAACACGTTATACAAGTTAATCCTATAATAAACCCTAAACTTTACCAAGGTGTCCTTAGCTGAAGATGGAACGTGCAAGAGTTCAGCTAAACTGTTGATGTTCCCAGTAATTGAATTCGGCGATTTCCTTTCTGATCTAAACCCCTGAGGTCGTGCATATACCGAGATTTTCAAGCCAGGATGATAATGACGATGCTCAACCTTGTCACCCTGGGTCGGGCCGCCCCCAATGGCGCCAACGTTTCATTGAGCGTTTATCGACTGGTACCTGAGCGACATGCAGCTCTCATTGGATTAGGCTATTTTCAGCCATGCGGAGGATTGCTCAACAACAACAGCCAAGGCTGACATACAGCACTTGCAATTCACTTATTCTGCAGGTCTGTGTTTCATGTTAATAGAACCTGGTGATCATCATGGTTCTAGTAATTAAATCCCTCGTATTAGTTGTACAAGGATAATACAAGCTGAGCCTTGTTGTACAGCCATGGTTGCTTTGGTAGTTTACCCCGATTCCTCGAATGCCCATCCAACTTCATGATAGATCCAGATACTTTGCCGTTTAACGTATCTCTATTTATAAATTTGCGTGTTGTAATTTGCGTTCTCTCTACACAATTGCAAATCTCACTTATTAATTATTTAAAATATCTCTTCAAGACTCCTTTCATTGATTGGGCCCATCACCCTGTTCTTCTCTCTCTGTGCTTCTTGAACACTATCTCTCTTACGCCCAGACAATTCATAAAAACGCTTGCATAACGTCCCAAAGATGAGGTTTTCATCGGCCGTTCTCCTGTTCTTCATCCCATCTGTATTTTCCAAGCTCAGTGACTCTTGGGAAATTGACGAGAGCTGCGATGGGGAAAGGCTCAGGACCCTGGAATCTGCCCATGCAGAAATCGTTGAGATCCTCACTAAAGTGACTCGAGATCTATCTCTGGTTCAGCAACCAAAGCCAACATCTGCAAAAACCCGGTTAGGTACCAGTTGGAACCGCATCGCAAGGAACCTAGCTGGTCTTTTTGGCATTCCACCACCAGATGATCCAGCTAAGAACGGTTATGACCCAGAAGAGCAGTACTTCAAGCAGGTTCTCTGTAAGTCTATCCAATCAAATATCACATCTTTGTCGGCCTAACGTGACTTTCTAGATACCTACGATCGAATGTATCAAGCCCTAGTGAACGGGAAGGCCATCCCGGAAAAGGGGTATTCTGACCAGCTGAAAAACCTGAATAAGAAGCCTCTCCTCATGTGTGGCGATACTAGTGGTTGGGAGTTCTACGCGAAAGACGCGGAGGATAAGTACACCAAGGACAAAACAGTCCAGGATGTTTTCCCCCGAGCGTCAGGTTGGGATGGCGCTTTCATCCATGCCAATCGCTATCTCCCAGCATCTAAGGCGTGGCAGACACCCGGACTATGCAAGCCAGGCATATATGGCGTCACAAGGACAACCAACGACCTCCTCACCATTTGCGACTTAGCTCTTACGCTGGAGGACTCACAGTGGCCCGTAAGGGACGCTGCCAGGGTAGAAGAAGGCACAGACCTTGATAGAGACAATTTCGGCCGGGAGTCTCTCGTTCGTGTCATGATCCATGAGTTTGCACACTACTACGGCTCAAAGCTAGAAGGGGGCGAACTCAAGACCTGTAAGTTACCAATTCTCCTTGAAGGAACCTTCCAAGCTTTGCACATACTGATAATATCGCTGGTAGTGCCGGATCAGCAAGCCGTTGATGCCAACGGATGCCTGCTATGGTCAGGTGATACGACAAGCTATTCACGCGAGGCCACAGAAGGAGGGAAAAAGCTGGATCCAGCACCTGTTTGTAAGTATTATGCCCAGATTTGATACTGAGGGTATTACCGCCCGGGAGCAAGAAGACTTCAGACGATTAATCAGGATGACAAAATCAACTGCTCTAAGCTAGCCTAAAATACCCTAATTTTAGCATAGGCTTTTCTAAATTCTTTTGTCACTCAGGATCCTAGAGCTAACAGCTTTGCTAGATAGCCTCCGATTTTGCACGAATCTTAACAAAGACCAAACTGGCAACGACAACAGAGGTAATTAGTATGCACCTTTAACGAACTACCAGACTGCTAACCCTGTAAAGGAAAGTTCAAGAAAAACGGCGTCTATGTGGATGGTGACCTCGGAAGAATGGGTCCAGCTGCTGCGACCTGGACGGCCGAGACATATGCTTATTTTGCCATCATCTCGTAAGTGTATCTCTTCTTCTTCCCCGGTTCCAATCTCTAATGGCTTTCTTAGGTATCTAGATAACTGGGAATGGTTGGAAACAGGAAGGGCTCAGCCCCTTCCAAGGGGAGACTGATTTATTAAACATGTAGTTAGTACGCAAACAGTTCACCCGGCCTCTTGGTGTCAGAAGACCTAGGACCCTACAGTAAGATACAAAAATTAGCTAATCTAATCAAAATATCTTCCAAGTTTATCCTAAATTCCTCTACGTTCTCCTAAAATGACCTAAGTGCTTTTGTGGCTTGGGATCATGGTCCTAGGTTTTCTGTCACAATGGGTCCCTGTTTCACGGTGCCCCCCCTGTAAAACGCCCTGAGCAAGGGCACTTGAGTGGCCTGAGTGGCTCACTACAGTACAGGTCCAGTAGACTCCACTAGATAACTAACTTCGACCCCGCCTCTTTTATTCCAACTCTCTCTTCCATCATCACCCCATTCTCGTATTCGCAACTACAGCCAAAGATGGTCAGAACTCGACGCGAGAAGGCTGCAACCGTCTCCTTATCGAAACTCTCTCCCGAAATCTTGCGCTGCGTATTTGGCTATTTTTGCTCCCACTGCTGCAACGAGTATCAATGGCCCTTTGGATCCTCGCCCCGGTCACATTTAGCTCCAGATTACGAGACTCTGTACAGGCTCTGCCTGGTCTCACGATATTTTCGAGGCATCGCCCAAGAAATACTACACCATTCCTTTGATCTGAAACTCCCAGACTATGGCGATCCGAATTTATGGGAGTATCGCCTGGAGCCTTTTCTTTCAACAGTCGCTTTACGACCGGATCTGGCCCGCTCTGTCAAAGCCGCCATTCTAGAAGTCCCGTTGATCCACGCCCTCGACTTTGACCAGAGTCGTAGAGCTTTCGATGCTTGCGCGCACGCTTTGGGAAGCAGTGCGCGGGACATTTATCATAGGGGCCATGATGCACACTCTTCCGCTATCAAGCGGGCATTTTTTCGAGGGACCCCAGCCCCCAAGGACATGAAACCTGAAGACTTCATTCCCACAGTCGCAAGTGAGCTTCTGTCAATCTTGGTGTCTATTCTCCCCAACTTAACCTACCTTGGGGTTGAAGAAGACTATTCGGTGCTAAATAGGTGGCGATTCGATGTTTCACCGGCCACGCTCGATGTTCTGGGTATCAGTTCTATACCTATCAAGACGTTTGAAAGCGATCGCTCCCTACAACACTTACTCTCTCGGAGCACACAACTCGAAACATTGGCCACTCTTGGAAATGGTCTCTTTCCTGATATGCCGACCGTGAAACATCTTCATCTGCGATCTCCGGCTGCCATCAGACCTGGAGACATAAGTCGTTGTCTGAATGCTTGCAGTGGAAACCTAACCACATTTTCGTACACAGCTGTGGACACCGATATCAAGAGCGTTCACAAATGCATTGATGTACCGCGACTTCACGCGAGTCTTGAGTCCTTGCACCTCGACATGGAGTATAACTCTGACTGGAGAGGGCGAGAAGTGCCGATGCCCAGCTTGAAGAATTTCATTGGAGTTACAACCCTTCTTATCCATACATTTCCCGTATATGGAACAAATTTCTCTTGGTGCGATAAGAAATTGTTTGCCGAAGTGACACTTGTCGACATATTGCCTCCCAACATCGCAACTCTGAACCTTATCGAGGAGCAGCAGACACCATCCGCTCGATTGACAAAAGATCTGTACTTTCTTGCTCGAGAGAAACCTATCAGGTTTCCATTCTTGAGAGAAATAAACACCAATGCAAAGTTCATTGACGAGCACATTCACACACTGTTTGGCAAGGTAGGTGTCGAATTGGTTAATCAGAATCCGCCAAGATGCAGCTGGAACTGCACAGCTGAGGTCCTGCTACCTTTTGCGGACGTCGACGAATACAACATGCGTTTTGCTCCACCAGGCCCGTTACCTGGAGACCTCTCAGACGAGGATCTGTAACTGGCGGTCTCTCCAAGTACACGTAGTTAGTGCTTATACAATCTTCCACTAGGTTCATTTCTGATATGGTGTTAGATCTTGTGTGTCGAGTCACGATACAATTTTCATCACTGGGATGACTGCCAGAAAAAGGCCACATCCTCCCCGCCATTGACACCCTTATCAGGACGAACGATGGGAAGAAAATATGGGAAGATAAGGATTTGTGCAGATATAATCCTTGTGCATATATTGTATTTGCCGACAAGACAGGTCAGATCTCACTAGATGATCCCGCCTCATCAAAACTACAGGCTTCATACTCCCAATGCGCCTCAAAGCCAATGCGCTCATAGAAACCCCGAATAGCAACAGCATCAATAAAAATACCATCCATGCCCCTCTCCTTCAAATTCTCCATCGCCTTGACAACCAGCGCCAGTCCAACGCCTTTCCCTCTCTCTGCTTCATCTACTCCGACTGCAGCAATGAGACCAGTCTTTTCCCCTGAGGGAAGCAGAGGAAGGTATGCAAAGAAATCTCCGGCTGAAGCTGAGTAGGAGCACATGAGTGTCCAGCCGATCTGCTTGTTCGTATCGGGATCAATGGCTACCATGACTTCGTGATGTTGGCCACGAGCTGCGAGGGCTGCATATATGCCGCCCCAGGTCTGAAGACCCTTAGCCAATAGACTGAAAATTTGGAAGAGGTAGCTTACAAATTGTTCTTGCTGTTTTGCCATGCATTCATCATACAACTCGGGTGACCATGGAGTGAACTTGACGTTTGATTTTGAGACCAGCTCCATGATGTCGGGCGGCGCAATTTCACTTCGAATGTCCTTGTAAAGATCTCGCGTAGTGATTTCGGCAGTATATGAGCCTGTGTCATTAGCGGAAAGCTACTCATTTCAGTGGAGAGGACCGACCTCTGTGGGAAAGGAACTCTTTCGCCTCAGGTGCGATGCTAGCGGGCACCTGATACCAAAACCGAGGGAAAATAGATCCCATCGCCAGAGACTTTAATCCCTGGCCTGAAACCTTCGCAGCGTCTATCATTCCAGTCTTTCCCTTCTCGAGAAGGGCAGTACCAAGTCCTTTGCCACGGTATTCATGCAAAACTCCAATAGCTGCGACACGGCCAAGACTTCCGCTCTTTGAATAGAAGCATAGACAGAAGCCATGGTCATGGATCCAATGGTGGCCTTTCAAGCCAAAAAGAACTTTTACGAAACGTTCTTGTTCGATGGGCCAGTCGGGGAAGATGGTATGCCAAAGCTTCCATGCTTTTTGGATGTCTTCTTCTGAGCTGGTAAGTTCCCGGATGTCGTACTGAGGGAAGCCGACAGATTCCCCATTCTTGCCCAAGTCTTCTTCCATTTTTGTTGACGCGATGAGTCAAAGGTTTTGATGAGGAGCTCAGAATATTAATGTGGCGCGATGGGAGTTGTTGGTTGAGACAACAAGATAAGACAATAAACACCTCATAACACGTGAGCTGACTGCAACGTGCGGAGTCATACGAGAACTTATGCCAAGGAAGGAAGCTGCAGCTCAATCCTTCGAGACCTAAGTCGAAATATAGTCTTAATACTGTGACATAAGAAAAAAATCTCTAACCCGTCTAAGATATATCCTCCCACTTCACACCAAGCTAGAATAGTCTGACTGGTCTAAAACCAAATCTACTCACGGCCAGTGCCATGAAATGCACCTCTACTCATCCTAGCCTCATCCTTGGCTCTGTTAATCACATCCTCCCAAATCGGAGGTTTGCATCGAAGATCCTGTCCAGCAGCCTCTGCGTCAAAACCAAACTGCAACAACGCGTCTTCACTGCACCATTCGCCCGTCGCCATAAGTCCAACCGGGATTTTGCCCTCCGTGTCTCTATCAGCAACTTCACCAGCGTCTTTTCTACCTTCGGGAACTACGTATCCAGCGGGGACCGTAATAGCAGGGAGACCGCAGAAGTTAGCTAGCCAGACATATTCCATGCTTTCCAGCGTATAGTTCCCGTCGTTGACGCCATAAGCTAGCTCGGACTTTCCTCCACGGATAGGTGCACCTGCGCAAGCGGTCGTAGGCGTGATGATGAGCATACCGGGATATGTCTTCCAGAGATGGGAAAGATGCTGCATCAACATGCCTCTCAACTTCTGCGCCAGCAAATAATCCGTCGAAGGTGTAGTTCTACCAAGAGCAAGGAGAATCTTGTTAGCGGGAGTCAAACCCTTCGTGTCATAAAGCAATGTCGAAGCATCCGTCAGAACAGTAAGTGCATGTGCCATTTGACCTTCAGCAGGAAAGGGAATTTCAATCGGGACGAGGGTATATCCGTGCTTGGCAGCCAAAGACTCAACAAGGCCGCGAACCAGTGACTGAACGCTTGGTTTCGCGCGTGAGATCCATGCCTCGAAGATTCCGAGGACCTTTGTAACAGGCGGTGAAGGCTGAAGAGCCAATGGCGGGAATTGAGTTGAGGGATGAGGTTCGGCGATAGCTTCATATGCAGCTGCCAACGACTGCATGTCAACAGCCAACGGACCCTGAACAGCACACGTCGGCGAGTGGTTTGCACCAGGCCAAGACGCCAATCGATTATGCGTAGGCTTCAACCCAAACACCGAACAAAACGATCCAGGAATTCGAATACTGCCACCGCCATCACTGCCCAGCGCAAGAGGGATGAGTCCAGAACTAACAGCGTACGCAGGACCAGACGAGCTTCCGCCGGTGTAATAGCCTGAATTGAATGGATTACGTGGCGTTCCTTGATTGGGGTTGTTTCCCGTCGTATCTGATAAGATCAGTCGATGCGAAAATTAAGAATAAGAATACGGATTTACCTAAGCCAAACTCGTGCATGGCGAGCTTGCCGATGATTACGACACCTGCTTCTTCGAGTTTTCGGACGATCCAGCTTGTTGTTGATTCTCCGTCCTTGGGAGTTTCGGTGTAATCTCTGGGCGAACCGAGAGTTGTGGTGTAGCCGTCGAGATCATAGTCGTCTTTGATAGCGGAGGGTACGCCATCGAGGGGGCCGAGAGGTTGCTTGTTTTTATATCGCTCTGTTGAAGCTTCGGCAGCTCTCATGATACGTTCAATATTGAGCTCTCTCCAGCCTTGAGCATGTCGCCCAGGTGTAGGACCATCGACCTCAACCAGAGGCAGAATTGCCTTGACAACATCGACCGGGGTTAGTTCTCCGGAAAGATACAAGGCTCGATAATCAGCGGCTGAGTAGAACTTTGACGGATTCAATGTCTGGGAGGTATTTGCCTGCTGCAAAGCTGAAATCTGAGCCCTCTCACCGCGTTCTTTGGCTTCAGCTTCCGATAATGCAATTGGAACGACTGTTGGATCGTACCGAGGTTCGCAATGCTCAATATGAGTCCGGATCTTCCGGAGCGAAGCGAAACCCGCATTAGCCCAGGCTGTCTCACGAATGAATCGAATCCATTCCATCCTTCTTCATCAGCCATTGCAACACACTCAATTCACATCAAAACTTACAAAAACGCGGCAGCAACGAGTAAAGGTCCCCTCAGAACAGGATTCCGATTCCGTTCGATAGCATACGGAACATGAGGTCTGCGATAAGCAAAAACGTCAGCACATGATTCGCTTATCACCAGAGGCGTAATTTACCCCTCCTGAGGCTCAGGATAGTTAAAAAACCGCCGCTCATTGTGAATATTACTCATTTTCACGAGTGATGACGATGATATCGAGAATGACAAGGTTGAGTTCGCTCATGCAGAAATCGGGGAATTTAAACTCTCGGATCGGGCGGCCACCGCGGAGACCGATTGAGCGGTGTTAGTCATGGATCTACGTACACCGACGCGTGATCTGAGGTGCATCAAAAATACGACTGACGAATTACATGCCGAGATTTTACGGGCGCAGGCTTAAAGCAAGCTTTGCTATTGAAACGCTTGGCGCAGCCACCTGCGTATATTCATCCAACTAAACTCAATTATTGAAAACCTTGTCGTTGATGGCAATGACCAGAGCGACGTAATCCTGATTATCCAAGTAATCGATGTACACAACGTTGGGGAACGACTTGTCGCTGACTTCGGGAAGAAGGCGCGTGAAAAGTTCTTTGTTGCAGGTATATGCGAGCTTCTTGATTGGCTTCAAAGACCTCGGTGCAACTTTGACGAAGGTGACGACGTCGCCATCCCATACAGGCGCTTGTTGGGTCAATGTCCAAGAGAGCAGGAAAAGACGCTTGTCTTTGGTAGACATGTGGCCTTTCATCTTTTCAAGCTGGTCATTGACCATGACGACAGCGTCATCTTTGTTGGAGTACTCGTTGCGGACATTCATCTGCTCGTACTTGTAGAATCCCTTGTGCGCATAGTCGCCAATGTCAAGATCCCACTGCTCCATGACGCAGACAACAGCTGCCTTGCCGTTGCCGATAAAATCATCGAGCTTGAGCTGAGTGAGATTCTTGGCTTTGTTTTTATCCTCCACGATGAACAGGTGGTTAAGCTTGAGGAGCTCTTTCATGAGATTGTGCCATTCCTGCTTAGTGAACTCTCGCCACTCATCGGTGTCGGTCTGGAGAGAGTGCGAAAAGTTCAAGATAATGAGTTCACCATTGTTACGGGTGAATTCGTTGACGGCGGAAATGATGTCAGAAATCGATTCTCCTCGACCACCGACTTTTCCAGTATAGTGACCAGTCCACAAATGACCGCCCGAGTATTGGGGTCGAAGATCAAAGTATCGAGAGCCATGCGCAAGTTGTCCCAAGACAGAGACAGACTGGCACAGAACATAGGGATCAATTACACCGCCGGGAACATCGCAGTGAGACACAGTCGACATGCCGGAGTCGTGGGTGCCCAACATGCAAATCTGCGATAAAGGACGATGACCCAGGGTCTTTCTGTTCTGCTGCATCCAATCCGTGGGCGGGTTTGAAGAGTGAAAGTTACCCTGCTTGCCAGAAAGGATAAAATTGATACATTCGTCATGGCGCCATCCAAGCTCGATCTTGGAGCCTCGAGGGTTGTTCTGGGCCTCTAGACCGTCGAGCTGAATCCAGACGTTTGCGGGTTTATCGCGAACGTGAATTGAAAAAGAAGCATCGGTGCCCTCCAACTTGTAGGTGACTTCACCACTAGTATCACTTCGGCTCTTGAAAGCGCCATGGTCATATTCAACATATGTGCTTGGAACCTTGCCTGAGAACGAATTAGACATGGTTGTGTTTCTGGAGATGAGCTAATTCACCTGCATCGATGGATTCCGGAAAGTTCCAGGCCTCCATCTGATAGCTATTCTGATGGGTTCGCTTCCATCGGTACGGCGTACCGTTGACGAGGTTGAGGTAGCCGCCTTCGCCCATTTTGTCTGTGGATAATAGAGTTAAAGATATGGTTGTTATGGATGGCTAGGGCTGAAAAAGAGGAGTAATCTGACTATTTGTATGCCTCAACATTTCTGGGCCTCGATCCTTGCTGTTTCAGTTCACTAGTGCCCAGCTGAAAATGTCTTGGCATTCTCAGAGGACACTTGTCCAATCAACAGCATTAGCTATTAGCGGCCAGCCACGCTAATTTACGCGTCAAGTTCGCGCTGTCTTAACTATCAGGAGGTGCTTTGGCGTTGGCACCAAAGCCGTAGCTACAGGGTAGTACATTACCATATTGTACAAATATTTAGCCACCTGGTATACTCGGTCGAGGTGTTCTTCATTGCAATGGGCTAGAGTGATATTGTCATATATAACTACCATACTGTTTATTGGCGCATTTACTTAGAGGCATTGGCCCATCAAGTTTGCTCCCAAGCCACAAGAAACGATGCTCTTTCTACCATAATTTCTAGCCTGTGGCATTCCACCAACGACAAATGCAGCTCGTTTTTCAGCGGCCATAGTTATCGCCGGGTTAGCCTCTTTTGGTCTATCGTGCTGAGGTAGCTCTAGAGCGTGTTTCACTACAGCGAATTCACTCATAGCCGCAGCAGTTCCCAGGCTATAAGCCCATCACAATCCATTATTCAACTCAAAACTGAACATCATAATTGCTTGTGTAAGAGTTCAACTAGATTTCTTTCGCAACAAGCCCATTAGGACCTTCTTCGCAAACACATCTTCCTCTGTAAAAGGCAGGGCCGTAATATTGCCATTTTACGCTCCGCGGGGAGAATTCTCCTCAGCGCAGCATTCTGGACATTGAATGGAAAGCTTGGAGCTCCAATCTTTCCCTGCATCTTCGAACACGCCTAGTTGGCCTGAAGCTGTGACATAGCTATACAAGAAAACGTCCTCATCGTCGTAAAAGAGCGCAGGCCGATCTAAATCTGCAAGTTTCTTTCTTCAGTACCCTCTTTTGGTTGGTCGATAACGCAGGCAATCAGAACAAAAATTAATATTCCTCTTAGTCTTGCCTCGCGCGTCAAGAGGCTGCACGGCTCTTAATATCCTGTCCATCCGGGCGCAGAAATGCCATGTTCGGTGTTCTGCTGCAGAGGGTATCAAGAAATGCCTCGAGGATAGTGACTGCAAAAGTCGCTTGGCGGAAAGAGCTAGGAAAAGTCGGCTCTCGATATTCAGGTAGGCGGATATCTCGTTGAGTATCTCAGGTGGAAGCGTGAGTAAGCCGCCGGATATAGCTGGCTTTGAATCAAGTATCTGTCCTTGTCAGCTATTTCAACCAGTTGGCAGCTAGTTTAGCAGCCTCACCTTATCCGGAATGACAAATGGCTTCCACAGACTGGCTGCACACCGATGGGGATAACCTGCAGGACCCCTCATAACTCAAAGCATTATTGCTAAAGCTAGATGTGTTGTTTGCAGTTGAGACATGTGGCTGGAAGCATATATATGCCCTCAAAAAATTAGAGTTATTGCTGAATCAATCCTGGGTTAACTAAGAGCACATGAGGGACTTGTAACTATTTGGAAAGCGGCAATGGTTAATTGTACGAAGTGAGATAAGGTTGGGTCAGCTGTGATCCGCAAACGCACAGTCCTAAACCAACATATTTATATTGCTCATCGCTGCAAACATGAAAGTCTCTTTTGACCCTCCCTCATATGCTCGATCGGGTTAATCGTAGCAGTATTTTACACTTACTAGAAAATAACTGCTGAGGCGCAGCTTACCCGTTTCCTGATTGAGGAATTTATCGTCGATCGTTCGGAACCTAACTGCTTTATAGGCCAAGGCGGAAAGAAACACGGACGCTAGAAAGAGTGCGGAATTGGAATTCATGCCTAGCTTCATGCTCTTGAAACCTTATAAAACATTACCTCAGTCAACCTTGCCCATCCTGCAGTACGAAGAGCTACAACTGAATACAGGTCTCGGGCTGACAGATGGGAGCGAGCTGAGTCCCAATGATGATGGATTCTGTTTTGGTTACCCTGCGGCCTATTGACCTTTTCCCTATTTCTGAAACGCTGCCGTGAGCTGAATGCCATCGTGTTTCACATTCCCTACAGTGGACGTAAAGCCATTAGCTTTGATGTCTTTCGTTGTATCCGTCAGCATGCCAACTTCACTAGCCTCGAACCCTGCTGCGACTTTGAGCACGAAATCAATGTCTTCCCCATCTCCTTCTTCTGGCGATCTCCAAGCAACATGGTCATCAGGACGTACGAGCACGGCACCTCTGCCCCAAACCTCTCGTGCATGAGCTTCTCCTGGAAGATGGACTGGTTTCAACTGAATGCCAAGAAGCTTTGCCGACTCACTGAACCGAGCTGCCCACTGGCCTTCCTGGGTAAAATCAACTAGAGTAAAGCCTTGTCCAAAACGATCGAAGATGCTGGTCTTCCCGTCCTTGAGGAAAACATGCGGAGCACGCGCTCCAGGCCACGTTGATGGGATGTAGTGGCGATAGCTCCATTCAGGCTCTTTGGCGGCGCCTTCTGATCCCAAGACGATGGGTGACTTGCTATATCTATAGCCCATCTCGATACCATGGTCTTGGTTCTCGCCTGGATGCTCTTGAACATGGCGGTGAATGTTTTCCTTGAGCTCCTTGGCTTGTGCTGAGTCTGAGAGAATCACGCCTGCTCCGGCCAGTGCGACCCAGCCACAATAGTCCTGATGAACTTTGAAATGTACTCCAGAACGTTCGATATTCTGAATGGCCACAGGCCTTCGCTCCATCTCGTATGAGCGTAGCAGATGATTTCCACCATGACCATTGATGACGGCAGCGAGTTTCCAACCGAGGTCAAAACTATCTCCGACAGCAGTGTTCATACCGTAGCCCCCGGTCGGGATGTTGTGATGTGCTGAGTCACCGGCTAGGAACACCCGGAGGGATGGGGAGGCAAAGGAATCTGCAACAGCGATGCTCGGGCGCCAACAACTAGATACGAGTATTTCGTCCACGTTGATGGGCAGAGGATCCCCAGAACCTCCCAGGACTTGAGCAATGACCGTTTCAGGATCCAGTGCTTTCCAATCCGTGTCCAAAGAGATTGGGAGATGCACAGTCCAGGTATCAACCTCATCTTGAGAAATGATGACGGCGCCGGTGGTAAAGAAGATGTGCCAAAATTGGCCTTGCCTATGAAGCTTGGAGAGGTCTCGGGACTTGAAGTGTACCAGGAACATGGCTGCTGGCCTAAAGACATGTTAGAAGAATCATGGTGTCACGATCATGACGTGAATACTGACGTGGGACCACCTGACATCTCAATCCCCAGACATCTGCGCACTCTACTGCCTGCTCCATCGCATCCAACAAGATAGTCACTAGAGATCATATGCTTCGTCCCGTCCGCGGTAGTGATAGCAATTGATTCGATGCCGCTTTGCGTCTCCTGAAAGCTTTCAAATCGAAGGCCGAAATGCAAGGAAATCAGAGGCTCCTGATCGATTTGCTCTTTTATCCAAGCCTCAAAGATACTTTGGCTGCATCGCTGATAAGGCTCTCTTGGCATGGAGCCGTCATTTTGGGACTCTATACGACGTCTCCATTCATTTGGCGACGCAAGATCCTGCGTAAGAAAGAAAAGGATATTAGATCCTCTTTGTTGTCGCTATTCTTGTGTATTTACTCACCCATTTGCTTATTAGCTCCCCGCCATCAGAGAGACCCGTACTGAACAATACATCTAGAGTGTAGTCTTGTCCAACACCTACCAAGACGGTTTATGAGAACCTGATTCGCTACAGAACTTGGCATTACTTACCTTGTTCCCGGAAACCGTCGGCAATACCCAACCTTCGATAAAGCTCCATACTCCTGCAGTTAGTGACATCCATCTTAGGCCACTTAGTCGTCGAAAGATTGCGCTCGATGACCATGCTCCGAACCCCATATCTCGCCAACTGCAGGGCGAGGAGCATTCCGGCTGGACCAGCTCCAGCGATCAAAACGGGAAACTTATGCGTGGTAGACTGCATCTGCAAAGAGTATAGTCAGGGCAGGCCCTTGCAAGTGGCTTGTATGACCACCTACGTTTGTGTATTGGAGATGATAACGTAATAAAATTTATTTCAAAATCTGTTGTAAAAGCTGAGAGATTCTGAATGCGTCATTGCTCTAAGTGTAGTGGTAATAATTTATAAATACTCTGCTTGAAGCAACCTTTCTTGGATAGGCAGGAAGTACACAAAGTTGAAGATAATCGGTTACCGGCCACTAGGTTAGATGTATATGTCGGAATCCCGTTGTTTTCCGTCTCCACTGAATCCCATGAGTGTCCAATTACAGCTCACTGAGCTCAGACGGAGCAACGAGGACACAAGAGTCGAGGACCAGCTACCTAGAATCTATGACTGTAATAGCTCAATCACAGGTCCTGAGTCAAGATAAATATCTTAGAAAGATTCAAAACTTACTTATAACTTACAGAATAACTATGCTGCATTTATTAAATAAATCTAGGCCTTGTAAGTTAGAGAGGAAACAGTAATTCTTCCTGGCTTGCTAGTAGAGTAACGTTGGGGCAGCACTGAGCTGCCAGTGGAGTCAGCGGCAGCCCGGAAGCTATACTTGTTTAATGCTTAGCAGCTTTACCCCGCAATTTGGTGAATACGGGGTAACAAGGGTCAAAGCAAATCCCCCCTTTCTGACCAGAACTCTACCTACGATACATCCGTTTCACAGACTGCCATTGAGTCAATAAAACATCGAGGCGACATTGATCACGAGCGCAAGACGACCTGAGCTGCGCATGATAGTCGAATCATGCTCTGTTAAACGTGGCGGCATTTCGGATTGATCATCATTTACCGCGCTCTTCCCCCAGAATTGCTTCAATTTGACAACCTGCCTGGCCTCGGAACGATGAATCCGGAACTCGAGAATATGGAAGCAGGACCTACGCAGCAGGATCGAGGAGAAAATGGCCAGATTCAACACATCATCCCATTCACAGGCTATAGAGCCTGTCTTGAATGTCGAAGGCAAGTAGTAACCCTTTAGCAGGACCCTGGCGGCTGGAGAATTTGGTGCCTAACACAGCTTTCTTGATGTATGCAGGAAAAAGACGAAATGTAACTGCGCCCTTGGAGAAATAAGCCGATCAAGTAATACTCACTGATCGAACAGGTGACATGCGTCTGCCAACGTGCGGTCTTTGCCAAAGAACTGGGAACTGCTGTACTTTTCCGACAAAGCGAAAGTCCCCTACATTTAAACACCCGAATAACCGAAAGAGGCGCAGTGTAGATGCACAGAAGCTGGGTAGGTGATCTTCCGCAACAACGTTGATGCCCGCTTGGGACTAAATGCTTGAACAGAGCGGCTTGTTGATCTACTTGAATCCAGACTGAATTCTGGGAACCAAGAACTTCAAGATCTATCCCCTCAATCTCTGGAGAGGCCCATGTCCGACAATCTCATGCAGACACCAACAAACTCACTCCCAGTTCACACACCAAACTCAGAGGAGAGAGATCGAGAGACCATCGGCTTTGCAAACAGGTCACCTCCACGAACTCCCGATTACAATGCTGACATTGGCCAGACACCGATAAGCTGTTCTGAGCCCTTTGATCACACATCAAGTTGGCTTTCTACCCCAGAGCCCGTAGCTGTCGAACTCGTCCACCTCTTCTTTGAAAAGATCCAACCCTGGCTGCCGTTGCTTCACAGGCCCAAGTTCTTCTCCTCCTACATAAACAGCAGCGAGTCAGGATTCTGCGATCCAAGCAACCTGGTCGATCACGATAAGCTAATGATACATGGAGTGCTTGCTCTCGCAGCACGCCACTCGATAAATGCTTATTTCGTCAACATCCCTGCACCTGAACGCGGTAACGAGTTGCTCAAAGAGGCATGCGCTCTGTATGGAAAGTTACGAGCAGCTGAGGAACTTCCAACCATAGAGTACCTTCAGGGTTGTGTGTTGCTGGCTGTGAATTTGGCTGTAGACGGTCCCTGCCATCGAACCTGGATCCTCACTGGCGTTAGCGTCCGCATGGCTTACGATCTTGATCTATGTAATATGGATGACTGTGAGGATGTATGCAGTGACGCCGAAGAATGGACCGCTATGGAAGAACGTCGAAGACTTTTCTGGGTAATATGGGAGCTAGATACCTTTCTATCCACCATCGCCAGACGTCCTCGTGCCATAGACCGCCGAAGGATGGCTGTCCTGCTTCCTGTGAGCGACGAGGCGTGGTTTGCTCAAAAGCCTGTCGATTCGTCACTGCTGGCAACAAGGCCATCAGAGGTATGGAAATGCCTCGTGAATTCCCCGAATCAAGATGAAAGAGCCTGGTTTCTTGTAGCAAACTACATAATGGCTCTGGCTTATGAGACAACCACCAGCACGCATGATCAGGAGAAAGACCGCGAAGAGATTGTCAACGCCATTACTTGCTTCAGTCTTCTTGTGACACAGCGATTTGGTTTGGCAAGCCATCCCGGTCTATTCAGCCTCAGCAATCCCGCCTACCACTGGATAATTGGCATTCATTTGATGATTAATAGCGCAAGGATATGTGTCTTATCGTTCGACCAAAGCCCTCAGGCAAGCATTTCTGCGTACTCACGCGAGTTCTGCAGAATCATTCATCACTGGCATCCCGAGACTGTTGTCCTTGGCCACCCCTTCTTGGCATGCACTCTTTTGTCACCCTATATAGGCCTTGGCACCACGTCGTTGAGTGGCAGTATCAGCGCTTTGAGCTCTAATTTTGAAATGAACCTATTGATGCTTGCTCAATATGGCTCAGTATGGAAGCTGGGCTCTATATTGACTGGTAGGTGGTATTTCATCAAGTCTCTGCAGAAATCCATGCTTACACCAAAATAGATGTGGCTCACCTGCTCGACCATTCCGGCAGCTTGTCGGAAGAGGAAACGGTACTTGCAAAACGGTTTGTAGCGTTCTTCCCAGCGCTTGCTCGACGACAGAAGCCACCGCCCCGGAAACCATCGCAGGCGTGCAGGAAAGACGTGACCCGCAAGGATGATGGAATGCCTTTAGAGCGACCACTCGAGGCATTGGAGTTTCCTCTGCAATTTGACGAACTAGGCAGCCAACTTGCTGCCTCGCATGAAATTGGGCTAGCCACTCTGGAGGAAATGCCTAACTGCCAGATGGACCTTCTGGGGGATTGGAGTACAGGGCTCCCACTTGAGGACGTGTATAATGATAATCAGCATTTCAACTACCTCCAATTGTAGCACCATCTAGGTTTGTAGCAGTTAACTGAGTTGCGACCTGGGACCACGAGACTTTGTAAAAATAGTAAATAGCCAAATACAAACATTATATGTTCTCTCTCTTGATCTATCTAACTCCCAAGACACTACGTATGCTACAGATAAATCTCGAACCTAAGCGGTGCTGGGTTGCGTCTAACAATGCAACTGCCCAATTATTAGCATCAAGCAGTGTTTATTCATCGGATATAGATTTACTCGCATATAACCCTAGCCACGACCATCTAATGACTAAGTTGCTCTCGCTCACCCGTCCCATTTGCGTCTTGATCATAATCTTGAGGATGTAGTCTCAAATGGTCTATCAGCAAACTTCTCATACTCACTCAGGCATTCCGGATTTGCCACAGAGCCGAGATTTCCGATTTTGCGTTTGCAAAGAATATCCCTGACAAGTGTCTCCATTTTCTTTCCGTTGAGCGTGTATGGGATATCTTTAGCTTCGACAATCCGCGCAGGGACGTGACGAGGACTCAGATCCTGTCTTATGGCGTCGCGGATCTTTTCAACAGTTTCATTGAAAGTAGGTACCTTCATCTTCAAGAAAAGAACGACCTGCTCGTCATCTTCCTGATGGAGGCGTCGCCCTACTGCGATGCAATCTGCAACGTCAGGGAACTTGTCCACTACGCTATAGAGCTCGGAAGTTCCGAACCGAACACCTGCCAGAAAGTCAGTAAAGGTTAGGCTTCATGGTGTCGACGTGGTCATACCTCCAGGATTAAGAACTCCGTCGCTACGCCCCAGGATGACATAGCCTCCAGTGGCTGGGTTCATTTTCACAAAATCTCCGTGACACCATACGCCGGGAAACTTTTCAAAATAGGCTTTGTGGTACTTTGAGTCCCCGTCTTCGCCCCAGAATGTGGTTGGCATGCTGAAAAAAGGCGTTGAGATTATGAGCTCTCCGGCTTCACCAGTGTCGTCAATGTTTTTACCATCCTGGTCCCAGATCTCTATTCGCATACCAAGTGAAGGGGCCGCTAGCTCCCCTTCATGCATAGTGGACAGGAAGGTACCGCTCAAAACTACCCATATGGTTAAAACAACGTGGTCAAGTAGGAATCTTCTGGAGAACTCACTGCCACCGACAAGGTCTGTACCTCCAGATCCGCTGAAGAGGCCGACGTGGCCAGGGAATGTATCATAGAACCACCTGAAGATTTCAGGCGATAGGGGAGCCCCAGAAGAGATGACTATCTGGAGACTGTCCAAGGGGAAGCGCTGTTTGTGAGCTGACTGTTTCAATGCTGCCAGCAGCTTTGGACTTGTGCCCCAATGAGTCACGCTGTGTCTTTGGTCAGCAAGAGAGTGCCATTTTCCTCGAAAGAACTCACCCCTGTTGCTCCAGTAGGCGGATCTGATCGACCGAGCTTGGGTGCAGCGGACTCCCATCATAGAGAACGATTCTAGCACCAACACTGAGGGCTCCGACGAGATAATTCCACATCATCCAGCCCGTCTACATGCCACAACACATTAATTACCGTTCTTTTGTTGATGCTGAGACTACACCTACAGTAGTATACTGGTAATAGACGGAGTCCGAGGTCATGTTACTAGCAAGGATAAATTCCTTCTTTTGCTGCAGGAGGGCTCCGCCGGCTGAGTGACAAATACCTAGAGCAAACGTTAGAATACACTCTGTACAGGAAGCTGTCGGACATTGATACAGTACATTTCGGTATCCCCGTTGTGCCTGAGCTTGTAGCTATCAGCAGGTCGTAGTCGGAATGTGAGAGAGCTGTGAACATACGAATAGAGAATGTAGATGGGATGATCAAAAGGCAACTGCTTGAATCGCAACGGTCGGATTTGAACTTTGAGGAATTCGTCCATGCGCATGCTATTGTGAAGCAGAGTGCTTGGGTCAGCTATTCATTCTCATTCAACAGCAAATAAGACTGACCATGAGCCATCAGTCCAAGCTGGACCGCTGACCACAACAACTTTACTAAGCTCTGGAACCTGCTGCTTCAATTTAGTTGCCGCGGCCATCATCTTGCTCTTGATAACACGGCGTCTTCCCGCATAGACGACTTCGGTGTCGACGAAAAGGACCTTGGGTCTGACTTGGACATATCTGTTAACGATACCTTCAGCTCCCATGTCGGGAGCAGTAGAGGAGAAAATGGCGCCGATTGCGCCAGCAGCGAGAAGCAAAACTACCGCTTCGATGGAGTTGGTCAAGACGGCTAAGTAAATATTTATCAGTGCTTGTATCTGAAAGTTCATGATCCGAACCAACCTGCAATGCGATCGCCAGTCGTCACACCAAGTGCTTCAAGGGCGCTGACGTAGTGCGCAACTCGACGGCGAAGCTGTACCCAACTCAAGTGGCGCCAATTGATCCCGGGTTCAATGCAAGCTGATAAGGCAATTGCATCCGGATGCTGTGCCAACCCTACGGACAGAAGGTTTTCCGTATAATTGAGTCGTGCGCCGGGGAACCATTCTGGACGAGGCCACATGACAGAGATGCCATTTGCAACTTTCTCGGGTGGTTGACTGTAAATGATGCCGCAAAACATCCAAGTCTCTTTGCAAAAGTCTTGGACATTATCCACGGACCATTTATGCAGCTGTGTATAAGTCTTTAGGTCGAGTTGGTATGTTCGGTTGATATGTCTTCGAAAAGCGTCGAGTCGGGATAGTTCAGGATGAGGATGACGCCAGCTGTATGGCTTGCCAACAGGTAAATCTTGTGCCATTGTAACTGATATTCCACTATTGTGAGTAGTAAAATTTGCTTGTATGACGTCTCGTTCGTTGGGAGTAAATGGATGAGGGGATTTAAGTCACATGAACTCTGTCTGAACTCTCTCCCTGACACTCAAGATGTTCAGTATTAGAGACTTCAATTGCCAAATTACGGGATCCAATCATGCGCGATTCAGGCACGGAAACCCTGAGTCGCCGAGATTGACCGTTGCAGCAATGGGCCTCGGTTGTATTAGCTTTGTTTCGGAATTCCTGGCCTGTTGTAATATTGACAGAATCGCTAAGTAACAATGCCCAGTCCCGTCATGGAGCAGCACGGAGCTCCGTGATTTTTAGAAATGGGTACTGGCGTGATAAATACTCGTCGAACCTTACCTTACTTGAGCTAGCTGCGTTGTGTGGCAGCCAGGCTATGTTACATCGAGACTCACGTAGACCACGGCAAAGGCCGGCAAAACCGTCATGTCAAACGCCACCGATTTACCTGCTCAAAGATACAGTTTGCCATTGCTGGTTTATTACCCCGCAATTGAATTAAGCTTGATAGGTTCAGTCACTAGGCATACCAATAACAATGAGCGGCTTGGCAATTGGTCACATTCTCAGACATCACAGCAAGAAAGGATAGGTTGAACATAGATAGTGTGGTTAGATGGCCAAAGGAAGTACTCTATGCTTCGATACAAGTTAAAAACACCAGCCTGTGCCATTATTTAAAACCCCCAATCTTCATAGCCGCGCTTTACAACTTCCAAGTAGGGTCGGAGATTTACTTGAAAAGAACCAGTTTAAACATTGGCCCGCTTACAAATATTCCAACCATGTCCTCAAACACAGAAACCGGTCTGTCTTGCACGGTCGTGGCCCTCATTATCGGCATGGCTAACTGAACCTGTCAGGCCTATTTGATATGGCCAAGGGCGAACCAATTGCCATGCATGTTTCAAATCCAGGCAACGACAATTCCCAAAGCATCGAGACCTTCGAATGGTCGGAAGCCGAGGAAGCTAATATTCGGCGCAAGATCGATCTTCGCATCGTCCCACTGTCAATTGTCCTATACCTTCTATGTGTGAGTGTGTCTTATAACATGAAAGTCGCCGCTTTCGTGGCCGCTTCGCCAAGCTCTTCAATGCTAATACCTATGACTCTCGAAAGTTCTTGGATCGAGCAAACATCGGAAACGCCCGCATCGAGGGTATGGCTCTAGACCTCAAGCTCGTTGGTTACAGGTTCAACTGGGCTCTATCCGCGTTCTATATTGCATACATCCTTGTCGAAATACCTAGCAACATCATTCTGAAAAGAGTCGGCCCCAAGTTCTATATACCTTTGCTCGTTACGGGCTTTGGACTCGTGTCCCTCTGCACGGCGTTTGTACGCTCTTTTGCATCGCTCCTTGGTCTAAGAGTCTTACTCGGCGTCTTTGAGGGCGGTGCTATGCCCGGTATAGCCTTCCTGCTGAGTTGTTTCTACAAGAGAAACGAACTCATGCTACGGATTTGTTTATTCGTTTCAGCCACAGGCCTTGCAGGTGCATTCGGGGGTCTTCTCGCAACAGTCCTGTCTAGAATTGAGCCTTGGGGTGTATCCTCGATGAGAATCCACACATGGAGAAACATCTTTTTCTTTGAGGGGCTCATCACGGTGCTCATTGGCTTGCTGGCAATGATATTGATGCCAAACTCTCTTGAAACGGCATCTTTTCTAAGCCAAAGAGAACGCCAGATTGCCATCCTCCGTTTATTGAAAGATCACAAAGAATCAGAACAGGTCAAAGTCACCCGGCGAGACGTGAAGCAAGCCTTGTCATCAGTGATGAACATAACTTGTGGCTTGGGATTCCTCTTGATCAATATTGCAGTTCAGGGACTTGCTGTCTTTCTGCCAACTATTCTGCGAGACCTTGGATGGACTGCTACAAAGGCACAGCTGATGACAGTCCCGCCAAATTTTCTTGCATTCATCACCTGCTTCGCGGTCGCTTATTTTAGCGACAAGACCAAAAGGCGCGGGCCATTCATCATCTTACTCACGATTACCTCAGCCATTGGGGCAATCATTCTACGATGGGAAACAAAGGCCGCTGTCAAGTATTTCGGTGTCTTCCTCGTCGTTTGCGGTGCTGGAGCTTCTGGTCCAGCCTACTTGACCTGGGCCATCAACAATGCGGCCCCTTCTTCAGTACGGGCCGTTACCAGTGCTTATATCGTTACCATCGGGACTCTTGGTGGGTTGATAGCAACGTAAGTATACAACCGCTGTCATGTCTACTGGATCTAATCATGAGCTTAGATGGACCTACCTAGCCCGAGATGGGCCAGAGTATCATACTGGACATTCGATCAATGTGGGTGGACAGATTTCTGCGGTAATTGTAACGACCTTTGGAACTCTGTACTGCATATGGGAGAACAAGGCCAGAGAGGCAGGCCGTAGGGATCACAGGTTGACTGGGCTCAGTGAAGTCGAGCAAGCCAAGCTTGGCCATTCTCATCCATCTTTCAGGCTTCTGCCTTGAGAAGGACCATAAAGAATTTCAAAAGGAAAATTACCACGTTATTATCTTTGAGATCGTTGATCTGGTAAATTTATAAAGACTACTACATAAACCAAATCTAATGATTTTCGAGACGTTGCTCGGTCTTTACTGAATCAATAATATTCAAAGTTTGATGAGAAAGCAATCAGGGCAGCGCCCTGAACTCTACCAGACTGCTGCAAGATTAGAAATTTGTTTGGAAAAACTTGGTACTGCCTGAGCTATAGGTCTAACCAGTATCAGCTCGAGAATTAATCGACACAGGGGACTACAGTTAGTATGACAGAAGTGTAACATACTATTAATAAGCTTCAATTACAATCCTATGCAATAAAAGTACTTGAGCCTGAAAAAGCATTTATTGGCTACATATATCAGAGGACAGCTTTCTAAACTCCATTGACAAAGTAAGGTCGTTCAAGACACCTAACCCTTCCATCGATATCATACTGAGCCCATGTATCTCTGCGTCTACATTTGCTATCATGGGTTCCTCCTTGGCTATAAAACCCCACGCTTTCAAGACCGGGCCCAACTCTTCTCTGTGATCGAGATCCGAAGACCATAGACTTGTCGCTGTTGAAGGAGTATTCGTTTCGGCATCACGGCCGGTGCAGTTATCTGGACTGCTATACTCGCGCTTTGAGTAAGGCGTTTCTGAGTGATGGACAAGAATATCTTCGGCTTGAGTTATGTCTATATTAGACAGTTCTCTGAGATGCCAAGGCCTCAATAGAGCCCAAGAGATAGCTTCCTTTGCCATCCTGGCAGGTTCGTATATTTCTTCCATGAGAGTGATGACTTCGAGGCATTGCATAAGTCTCTCTTCCGAGTCTTCCTTTTCAGCTTGCTCTTGATATTCGGCTCTTTGTAAGAATATTGCTGCTGCATGTACTATGCCTCCCAAGGTCGAGGCCGGTAGAAAGTTACAAAGTCCTTTCTCAAGAACTTCACCAGCCAGGTTAGAGATCTGTTTCGCCGCACCGACCATGTCACTCTTGGCCTCCTCAGCTTCTATATAGTCACTTTGTTCTTGAGAAATGATTTTTGTCGACCTGTAAGTATTCAGCATCATGGCTTGAAAGGTCAAGCAAAGAATAGTTTGATGTAGATAAATGACAGAAGCAAACTCAGTACTTGTGGAAGCTTTGTAGCTGCAGGCTTTCTGCAACGAATCCATCCATTCCGTCAACCTTGTCTTCAAGACTGAGAGCTTTTGAATGCTGTCCAGTGAAGGATTGGGGGAATTGGTCATCCCACGATCACCGAATGGCAATATTTTGTTCTCATCCAGCCGGGCAGAGCGATGTAATCGAAGCATGGGATCCATGAGTTGACAGAGGCCCGCAAGTTCAATGAATAATCGGCCCAGTGTTGAACGTAGCTCCGTGTCTGACACATAGGGACACATAGCTTGTAATAAAACATGGCGATCTTGTGACGGTAGTTTGGCTTGAAAATCGCTTTCTTGTAGCACTGCGACGTGGAAGTCATCGCCTCGGATCCTAGGTGGACGTTTCATGTGAAGAGAAATAAGTCTATCGGTGACATAACAAGACCACCAGATCTTTCGGCGTAAGCTGCACTGTCGACGGGAAGAGATGGCTTTGTCTGACTCTACATGGAGGCCAATCGCAAAGGCTTGAGAAACAGCGACATCGAGCCAGTGCCAGGTATTCCGATGCTCTTCCGGAGACTTGTACCATAGAGTCATGAGCAAGAGAGACTGAACGAGCGCAAGGCGGTCTGTCTCGTAATCAAAATCATATAACAACTGAAGATGAGGTTATCAACTTTTTCGGGGCGGCATAGGGTCTGAAACTTACCCGAACTCGAGCGAAAAGGTCTTCTCGTGCTTCTTTACGAGAATTGAAGCCCAGCTTTTCTAAATAGCACATTGGGATGCATGCAGCCCCAGCAAACATTACAGCCTGGAATAAGAGGAAACTGATCCGGTGATATCTTCCATCACTTTCTATAGCCCGAAGGAACTCGTCCATATCGATTACTGGCATAAAAGGGTGAATATGCGTAAAGTAAGAGCGGAGGAGAGCATTTCTGAGCTTTGTATTTGGTATTGCAAGAGCACCTCTAGATTTGAGGTAGGCAACGTCGTCTGGTCGCATGCGACTGGGGAGCGGAATGAGGAAAGGTTCCATTTCAACAACAGATAGTAAGTCGGTGCTCTTTTCTGAAACAAGATCTGGCTGTTCAGATGGAGAGCTTAGAATAGATAGATTAAAGCAGTTTGCGGCGGAAGACGTCTCAGTTTCCGGTGCTGATATAATTAGAAAGTGAGTTTCAAAGGCTCATGATTCACTCACAACTACATGTCAATTCTTGGTTACAAAATTTGTCAGGTGGGGGCCCCGGACTAGAAACTTTTTTTCGACTCTCGTTTGGTGGCAAGGCAACTGAGCCATTGTCTGCCGTCCCAGATCGATCTTTAGTCTCTAAAACGGCACTTGTCCCATTCTCATCGAAAATTTTAATGAGTTCCATGGGGTCGCTACCGTGGCCGGAATATGTAAGTAAAAGCTAGGTACCTCTGAGGCTACGAAAGGGTGGTGAAGAAAAGGGGTCTCACCAAAGCTGTCTACCAGAACGCTTGTTGGTTCGATTTGCGAGTTTGCACTCACAGTGATACCATCTACAATTGCTGCATGGCCACCCCTGGCGGGCCACGTCACATCTGACCTTGCGTGCTCTACACGTCAGACATGCCCGAGGAGCGCGATGACCATGCTTGTAAGATCTGAATACAAGATTGTCCGATGGCGAACTGTTTGGATTTTTGAGCATGGCCTCTCAGAGTTGACGGAATCTGTGAGATTTTTGAGTCAATGAGAATGAGCCAATGTCATGATACGAGGAGCTATGCGCCGTCTAAGGTGAATGTTGAATATGAGCATACCTTGAATTATGTGACTTCGATCTCACGGACTAAAATATCTTTGATGGAGTCTTTATCTACAATTAGGGTTGTTCTTCAATGGTATAGTTATTACTTCTTGTTATTGTTCTCCTTTAGATGTTTTACTCATCAGGGACCTCAAGCCGTTGTCCTCGGTAGTCCGCTTGCCCGTCCATTCTGGTTTCCTGCTCGTTTGACCGTATGAAGCTTAGCGCCAATATTGAGATTACTTTGGGGTAAACAAGCTTCGTTGTCTCGAATCCTGACCAATACCATGTGAAAAGACAGGGCGGCAAAGCACGGTTTTGCCGTCTCCACTATAGGGTATCAAACTCGACAGATAGAATTGAATTACATAATGACTGAACCTACCATCTTGGTTGGGTGAATTGAGTCGTACCTATCGATCCTATCAGTACGATTTTGCGATGGACCTGATGGTAAAGAGTTGCTGCTCAGGTGGTTTAGGATAACTTACTGAGAGGGAAAAGCTTAAATGCTGGATATGATTCTGGCAAACTTCTGAATTTAAATATGTATAACCGAAGTCTTATAAAGATTCATGAAATTAAGGTCACAAACCTGAGTTTAAACTCATATAAAGACATATTATAGATAATATAACATTATGACAGCAGCTAGCTATAATTTCCCAGTCAGGCCAGTTAACTCGTTTCTTTCCCATGTCTTAAAAGCATGGATGCTGTCCCCAACGCAATCAAAAGCCAACATAGTTCTCATATAGTTATGATCACCAAGGGTATGTCCATCAGGCAAGGGAGTAGTTCTTGGAGAAGAAAGCCAAGTGTCTCTTGCCTCTTGTTCAGGCCCGTCCTGTAAATGATAAGTGTATCGATTTGAGATGGCTCCTTGCACATTGCTCGAAGTCCGAGCCTTTCGCAAACTCTCATAGAGCTTCAGCACGTCTGTCAAGCGGCGCTTTGTCCGAGATTTGTATAACTCGGACTGGTTGAGCAAGCCGAGTAATTTACCGAGAACAGCCCCATCTTCAACTGCCATGGCAGCACCCTGTGCTTGATATGGTAGAGTTGGATGGCAAGCGTCCCCCAGGAGTACCACGGATTCCTAAGAGAATATTGTTTAGAGTGTTATGCAATACAGCGTTTCTGAGAATCATTTCAACTCACGCGTGTCCAACTCTCAAGCTCCTTGTGGTGGGATAACTTCCACTTAAGCACGGATGGAACGCAAGAAATAAGCTTTGTTAACCTTTCTTCATATTAGATACAGTAGAGCAACGATGTAATATTGGAACATACCGAGGATCCCAACCTTCAAAGCTACTTCTCATCTCGTTCAAGTCTCCGGGTGCCCGTCGTACATCTTTGGGAAGGTTATCGGGACGCAGCATGACAAGGTTGAAGGCTTTGCCGCCTTTCAGAGGATAAAGAACGCAGTGTCTATCTGGACCCATCCAACAGGTAGCAGTCTTCTTTTCGAGAAGGCTATTTAGCGTTTGGTCGTTTAGCTCTTGAAGTTTTTCCGCCGGAACAGTGCATCGGTACGCCAAGTCTCCTGTTTCTGTTGGGCCAGAGTCTCTGCCTAAGAGTTGGCCGCGAGCCCGAGAATATAGGCCTGCCGCACTATCAGCCATGCACAAGAGCTAGCGAGAAAGAGTCCGAGTCATACCGTCTGCACCAACAATGACATCCCCAGTCACTTTCTCACCGCCCACTAAATGGACGCATGAATTCTGAAAATCAATCTCGGTCATTTCAGAATCGAGCCGCAGCTCTGCACCGGCATTCTTTGCAGCGTCCCAGAAAGCTTGATGAAGGTCTGCCCTAGCAATGACACTAGATGAGAATCTTTAGCATCTGCGTTGTGGAGAAGGTTGTGACATTTATGTATCATCAGACTTACAGCCAAGTATCCTTGAAGGAGTCAAGCACATAATTCTTGTCCATTTTGTAGAGAACCTTTCCATCGGCGTATCTCACATACTCAATGGAATCAAGGATGACACCCTTTTCTTCCAAAGCCGGAAGAACACCCAGCTTACGAGCCACCCGCGCGGCGTTGGGTGGAACCTGAATTCCTGCTCCAAGCTATCGTGTTTTAGTAACGAAGTAACCAAATCGTGTGCCATTTTCTCGTTTTGATGATGGCGTTCACTCACAGGCTCCAACACTGGCGCACGCTCGAGCACTACGACGTCGAGATTCTCTCGTCGACAGGCAACAGCAAGCGCCAATCCGCCAATACCGGCTCCGACAATAACCACCTTCATCTTGTATACGTAAGGGTTTGGTAGTGGTAGATAAACGACAATTTCTGTTAATGTAGTTGAGTGTATTAATGGTTTGTCTTGTTCTGAAGAAACCCGAGATAAGTAGATATACGAATAAGCTGACTGTGGTTTACCAAAAAGAACTACGGAGACGGGCCTCCGGTTTGCCGACTTTGACCGGCCGTGGTGTGGTGACTTACATCATTTTGGAATACCGGGTTTGAGTCTTGTGATCCCTTCAGCCTGTTTCGTGACCACTAACTCCAAAGGGGTCAGTGCATACCCGTTGAAATTCTTCTGGCCTACTATTTGAGGCTCCTTACCTGAAATCGGCTGTACTTTCAGCGTGCACCTTGGACATATTAGTGAAAGGTGTAACCTGCTCTGACAAAGAGAAACTTGTTTGTTTTAACATAATACAGTACACTATCTAACCACACAAATATTACGGCTAGGGTTGCACTACTAAGGCAACTAAATGTGAAGGTGAACTATATGGCAATAAAAAGTGTCATGCCATACTTTGATAGGTTGATCGATAAATGTAACTCAGGGGACTCTTTTCACCCTGTCTCACTACGTATAGAACTAATTGATGGCAATCCAAGAGCAAGCATAATAAGTTCCTTAAATATTAAAACAATTCAAGAGATATTCTTATTGCTATATATTTTCTGTATAAGTTAAGGGAATAATTGAACTCAATTCGTGCTATACTAAGCATATGATGTCAATAGAGTATAGAAAAACTAGAATTTATCCTACTTAAAATTACAATTCCGGTAGAGGCAGAAACTCATAAAGATCCAGTTAATAATTATCAAATTTTCTGTTCTTATATTTCAATTATCTGGTTGTCCTGTGATGAAGCTGAGAGGAACATTAGGACCCCAAATATGGAGCGAGTCAGGAGCTTCAGGACTGCGGGTGGAAGGTGTGTGCTGATTGACAAGATCGCCGTCAGAATAATGCTCAAGGATATTTCCCGAGGTATCGAACCTGGACTGTTTAGATTCTTGAACTCGAGCGGATAACAAGAAGGAGCATTGCTTACCAATAATCGAAAATTTGACTGCCCAAGACATGTCGGCCAATGCCCCAGCAGTTGGTATAGCCCTTGTCTGCAAGCCAATTATGCCCGAGAGCTTGCGTGTCAAGGTCATTTACCTCAAAGCTCGAGTGGTGGACAAATGCCTTCCCGTTGGTTGGGTGTGCCCCCAAGAAAAGGCTCTGGACACTTATTAGTACTTAAAGACAATATTGTGGAGCGAGGTACTCGCATGGTGATCGGTAAAGGTTTCACCCAGATCAATGTGCATGAAGCAAGTTGAATCATGACCAGTCTCAGGGTTGAAAACTGAATCAGATGGCACTATGTTGAACAGGCTTTGGTACCATTCGAGGGTGTCGTTGAAATTATCCTTGGGCACAATGTATCCGTAATGGCCCAGCTTATGAACTGGACTGGGCCCTTTGTCGAATCGAAGGAACCGACCCTGTCTTGGCTTTTCAAGGGCATGGTTGACCACTGGTGCCTTCTTGTCCAAGGCTCGCGTCGCCAGATGGCCTTGAGGGTCTTTCGAGGACTGGCCATGGATGAAGGTAATGGGAAATCCGTTGGGATCAGTTAGAGTGACTTTCTTCCCCCCACCGGGCCCTTCGGCATCCAGAATGCCTGATGCACCTGGTTTAGCGGCAGCTTTGGTGAGTTCATCTAATGAATCAACTGCCCAGGTTCCACCGAGAAATGCGCGACGTGCGTTGGGGGACTGTTCTGCTATGTACAGGTATGGATCACGGCCATAGCCGCCAAAGTAGATGCGCTTGTCCTCGCGAATGACTTCGACTAGTCCAAAGTCGCGCAGGAATGAAGAAGCTGACTCGAGGTCTGGATGCTGGTAGTGCACGGCAACAAGACGTACCACTTTGATCTTGTCAGCTGCAGCCATTTTATGATTGTGATAGTATGATTGAGTTGGAAATTCAACAGAGATTGGATTTCAGAGCAAGAACTCTTCTGAAATTCAGAAATGTTTGTGCATTTTATCTATTGAGTAGCAAGCAAACAAGAAATTGAGGCTCCCATCAAGTCTTCGGAGAGCTCGGGTTCGGCCGGCGAAACCGTTGAAGACCGTGATCCACTAATATGCGGCCGAACGGGCGCATAGTAAAGCTTATTAACCTTTCAATCTCATAACTGCCGAAGACGTCTCAACTGGTTCGAAGCATTCTATTCTTAACAATAGAATTTTATCTTTGTCTTACTTGTGCACACCGTCAAAATGGCATTTCAAAAGCTTGTGCGCTTTGAAGAAGACGGTTCCAGTCACTATGGGAACCTCATCAAGTCCAGCCAAGGCGGCTATGATGTTGAAAAGCTGTCTGGCAACTTGGAGCAAGGGTTTCAATCAACAAACCGAGTTGTTACAGTTTCAAAGGTATTTGATTAGAGCAACGAGCTTGAAGATATACACGACTGACTGGTTTTGGCAGCTTCTTTGCCCTCTCGAGTCCACACCCATCATACTCTGTGTCGGGTTGAATTACCAGAAGCATGCAAAGGAAGCAAATGTAAGTTTTGTTTTCGCCAATACTTGCCATGATAACCTGTTCTATTCTGAATTCATTTTGGACCACATTTTAATCGCCCCAGACTTACTCTCCTATCCTTAGTTGACGGTTCCAAAATATCCGGTGCTTTTCACCAAACCTTCCGATGCCTTGGCTGGACCATTTGATGACGTGCACATACACAAAGACTGCCAATATCATCTAGATTATGAGGGAGAGTTGTGCGTTGTCATCGGTCGCGACGCCAAGAACGTATCTGCTGATGATGCTCTTGAATATGTCCTTGGTTACACAGCAGGCAATGATGTCTCAGCCAGGAATTTTCAAGTCCCTGATGCTTCAGGAGGTCAGTTCTGCTATGCCAAGTCCTTCGATGGATTCGCACCTATTGGCCCAGCTATCTACAGTCCCGACATAGTGCCTGACCCCCAAGCTCTACGTCTCAAGACTATCGTCAACGGAAAGACCGTACAAGAAACAGACACGGGGGATATGATCTGGTCGGTTCGAGAGCTTATCGCTCATTTAAGCCGTGGCACAACTATTCGGCGTGGGACAGTCATCATGACAGGTACACCGTCTGGGGTGGGATATTTTAAACAGAGCTTTCTTAAAGACGGCGACACTGTGGAGGTGGAGATAGATGAGGGTTTAAGGATTGTCAACCACATGGTCTTTGCACCTTAATTCTTAGCCATCCCCAGTTCGCTTAGTTACATTGTCTACTTGCATCCTAAGTTTACGGGTTTCTGTTAGGCCTGAGCCTTAAACACTTCATTATGGTCGTCGGGGATCATATAGTGCCTCTAGTAACTGGTGGCTGCTGTTAGTTTGGGTCTGGCGATCACTTCAAGCTTTAACGTATCATGGCTGAATCCGACAAGATATCGAAAATTCTATCGTATTGTCTACATGTAAACTCAGGAACCTAGTTATGTACATGCATATGGCGAACTCTCTGCCCCTAAATTGCGCTTTCCCTTGGCTGCTTGATGTAAATAGACCCCGGAAGAGGTGAGTAGTAGCCCTTACATCTTTCTCCCCGTGACGGACACTCCCTATGACTCTCGCCTAAGAACCCTGACGAAGGCAGTCGACCGCCAGACCAGCAGCAAAATATTGTCCAGCACCAGGGATGAAGCCAGCCAGTGCCGCGGCGATCTGCTCCTCTTCTGAGCAGCCTCCATCTCCGAGAGCACCGGAGGAAATACGAGCTTGGTAGGCATCGGCGCGGAGAGATCCGTCGGCGTTGTACACGTTGATGCGCAGGATGCTGGGAAGCCAGGTTCCAGTACCTCCATGCTCACACTCGAGGCCGTACGGGCAGTCGTCATTCTCAGGACAGCGTTTAGTGCCAGGACCACCACAGGCGGCATCCTTGTTGTTAGGCTTGGCCTCCTGCCAAGTGAAGCCGTAGCAGTCGGTGTACACATCATATCTATTCTTCTGGCCAATAGTCCTAGCTGTTTCCCACATAGAGTGGATAAGGACATCACGCATCTGCCAGCCGTTGACGCCGTTGACAGCACCCCACTGACCGTCGAGAATAAAGCGGTCCGAAACAGTTGGCTTGGCGTCAGCAGCGTTGCAGAACTTGCTCAAAGCCTCGACAGTTTCATCAACCAGGCCGCCCTTATCGTCGCTAGCGTCATACATGCGCTGCCAAACCTCGTGAAAGTAGTCCACATTGCCGACATTCTGCAAGTTGTTTGTGTACGTGGCATGGACCTTGTACTTGTCGTCACGGGCCCGAAGTCGCGAGGAAGATTTGGCTGCGGCCTCCTGGCGGGCGGCCTCCTCCTTTACAGCTTGGAGCCAGTGGTCACCGTCGACTTTGAAGAGCTCTTTGAGGGCATCAGTGTTGGCAGAGGCCAGCTTGGGCTCCTGAGGAAGAGCGAGGGCCAGGGGAGCGACTGCCAGAGCGGCAGCAGAAGCTAGAGTGAACTTCATTGTAGAAGAGTAGAAGGCTTAAGAAGTGATTGCGTTGGCAAAGTTGATTGTCAGGCAGTTGAGAGTTGTTCTTGGATGTGGTTGCTGATTTACTTCTCTCGTAGCATCGTGGAGGAATAGGTGACCTTTATATACCTGTGGCCCTCCTCGATTACTTTGTTCAACCCTTACCAGAATTTTGGGAAAGGATATCAAAGTGGTCAAGTCATCGGCCAATCGTTTCGAACGGTTCATGACACATGCATGCCAGCAAACAAGATATTATCATTTAGCTTCCCGATGGGTACGTAGTCATGATAGAAAGGTGTATCCCAAGATTGGAGTCTTCAAAGGTCTATCCATGAAGGGATAGCTTGAATTACCCGTTATCCCTTCTTGGAATTTTGAGCTTCAACAGACAAAACAAAAGAGTTTAGTCTGAACAGCAATTCGTTCACACATTGTCGGGCTGGGAAGAGAACCTGCAAGGTGTCAGTGCTCAGTTGCTATACCTCCCGCTAGTACTATCATCTATCTATGTGTATGAATACGGACAGAGAACAAAACGCTCTCTCACTCGCCGATCTTTTCTGCAAGCAGTAACAGTTGCGTGTTTGAGTCAATGGAACAAAGAGTCTCGTATACAATGCTGCTTGAGGGGGGTCAAACTAGGGTGCCGGATAAGCCGGAGTATACACGCACTTATCGTATATCGTATCCGGCAGTACGGTAAACTGTCACCATGCAGCTGGGACTTGTATGACGTATATCGTTAGGGGTTCATGGGTTAATCTTAACAGCCTTCCTCGTTTAGCGTAGCCTAGTACTCTTCCTTGTTCACTATTTACAGAATCCAGTAATGTTATAGGTGCTGCTGTGCCCTGGCAAGCTAAATCTTTAGAGTTTGAGACAGATACAATCAGGCGGCTAGTACTAGTTTCTCTGCTCCTTTGAAGTGCCGAACGATGCGTCTGATGTCTTAGAGGTATAGAGTATCCTAATTTTCATAATAACGACATTCTCCTTAGCCAGAAAACAAAAGGATATGGTTCTTTACATACTGTAATCTAGCATTGATATCTATTGAAATTCACATCTTGACAGTAAATCTAATTCTTATGCTTATAATGGAGTCTATTTTAATAGAAAATAGAGTAGAGTTGGGGCGCATATTGCCTGGATATTAGGCATAGGGTTTGGCGTTGTTCCCGATTAGGACTTTCGTATGATGTTTGAAGACTTGAGCTTGATTTGTGTTTTCAGGACCTTGTAAGCCATTACAATTTCGCTATCTAGGTGCATTTTGTTATCAAGGTTGGCTGGCAGAGGGAGAGGTCCATGCATTAAGGTTAAGACTAAAGTCTGGGCAACCCGTTCAACTGCCGACCAAGCGAGCATTCCTGGACTAGAAGCTAGAAGCCCAAGCCAAAGACGGTAACTTGGTAGAAAGTTAAATGAGGGGACTTTTGGTAAACGAGCCCAAATCTAACAAATGGTCTTACTCAAAAGCACCAGGATGGTTAATAGCTATTAGTCGGACCGTCCCATGGGCGGATGACTACCACTTCAAAGATTCGAAATCAAGGCCTTGACGGGTTCGGCATGGAGGCCCTCGGCACCTCATCCGAATCCAACCCAATCCATACTGGCACGATTCCAATCGGCAGCTCGGCTATGATTACTGCTGGGTTGTTACTGTATGTAGCACTGACCCGACAGTGCCGATAACCGCAGCCCGCAGAAGTGTTTTGTTGTTTTGCTTCTTCATGCTTCTCTTTGCAATGAGCCTTGGCACGTGTCCATCTTACGTATCTCTTATTGGAGCTCCGCGGAGAAACAGAACAGGCCTAGTTCTACATGACTTCTTGACTAGTTGAAGTTGTATTAGCAGGAAAGTTGATAAGTCGGCCTTCCAAAATTCGTGAAGTATCCCAAATCCAATCTCCCTCCTCAATCCTGGTAATTCGCTTGAGGCCTTGCATTCATCATCACTTCCATAGCAATGCGCTCACAGGCCCTCTTCCTCGCTAGTCTCTGGGCAACAGCGACTTGCATCGATCTCCGTAAAATAGAGCTTGACATCCTGGTGTCTTCTAGACAGGCCCTCATCCTATTCACAGCTGACGGATGCAACGAGTGTTCTCGGGTGCAGTTGGAGTTGGACAAGACGTCATTGAAGCTGCCCACGTTACCTATTGCCTCAGTTAACTGTCAAAAGGAGCCTGAGGCATGTGATGAGTCAAAAGTCTTCAGTGTTCCTACGTTAAAGTTCACCACCGGCAATGGCCAGTTGGTCACGTACAAGGAGGGTTTCAACTCGTCTTCGTAAGTAAGATCCTTAGAACACCGATCTGTGCGCTTTCCTCACCTTAATTCACAGAATTATCCGATATATTGAGAGACAATCAGGTTCTCCGGTTAAGCTTTTGACCCAGGACTCATATCTAAACTTTAGGACTTCTTCCCCAGTCACCGTTGTCGCATTCTTCAGCTCATCCGCCAGCGAAGAAGACCGCGATGCATTCAAGAGTGTCGCTAAGAGATGGCGAACGCAGTACAGCTTTGGTTCTGTTGATGTAGATGAAGCCAGTGCCTCATCTTCTATTATCGTCCATGTCGGATACAACGATGACGCTGTGACCTACCAGGAAAGGTTCAACGCCGATGATATTGAAGCCTTTCTGCGAGAGGCAACGACACCCCTGATTCAAGATTTTGATCCAGAGGTTTATGAGGAAATAATCAAGGTAAGTTAACAGTCATTAACAAAATGAACATCACTTTTCGTATTGCATCACGGCTGATGGTTCAACTCAAGGCAGGAAAGCCAATAGCGCAAGTCTTCTTCTCTCCTCTTGCCGACAAAGCTGAACTCATCAAGTCTCTTGTCCCTCTTGCAAAGAAATACAAGGACCAGATGAGCTTCGCCACAGTGCTTTCTTCAGACTACCCTAGCCGGGGTAAGAAAATGCACCTTGGTGAAGGCATTAAGCGCGGCTTTGTAATTGAGAGTATAGAAAGCAGGCCATACCCAATGAATTTAACAACGACGGATTTTGAAGCTGACACTATTGCTGGGCATATTGAGGCGTATCTAAACGGAGCCTTGAAACCGACGATCAAGTCGGAGGCGGTACCTGAACCGTCTAAGTTACAGCCCTTCTTGACGACCTTGGTTGGCAGTACCTTTGACGAGTTCGTCTTTGACACATCACGAGACATTCTTGTTCAATTTCAAATACAGTGGTGCAAGTACTGCAAAGGGTAAGCTCCATTGCCTCCCTCACAAAGCAACCACATCACTCTATATTCCTTACCCACGATCTTTTTGCAAATCTCATACTAACTTATAGTTCCCAAGACTCAACGAGCAAATGAACCGACTTGGCTCCAAATATGTCGAGGCTGGGCTCTCAGACAAAGTTGCAGTTGCTACAGTTGATGTTGAGGCGAATGACGTGCCCATCAGAATCGATAGCTACCCCTCTATCCGGCTGTATCGTGCTAAGACAAATGAGGTGGTATCCTTCCAGGGTGACTTCAATAAGATGTTGACCGTGCAAGAGTTGGATTGGTTCGTTTCCACCGAAGGAGACCATGGTGTTAGTGTCATGCCTCAGGATACGAACGTGGCAAGGAGCCGCGATGAGCTTTGAATTTTTATATAGGATGTTCGGTCTGTTTTTGATAACACTTTGCGGAAGATCAACAGTATCCGTCTCGATTTAAATGCATTATTAAAGCTTAATTGAACCTTGACGAGCTCCCAAACGATTGGCGGGCTATCAGGTGCAAAACAATTGAAGTGGGTAACAAAGTCAACACGCACCTGGACAGGAATCCTTTCTACCTTTTAATAGCTCCCACCAATGGTTCATCGTATTGATTATGGCTAAACTGAGTATTTAAAGATAGCTATAAAAGTAAATAGTTTTAGTACAAAATGTAAAATAAATCTGCCCTGCCAGAGAAGCTTACAGATGCAATATGGCCTGCGACAACTCAGCTTGACCATGGTCTGTCAAGCCCCAGCCGCAGTGGCCCAATTCGATAAGAGGTTTCGTCTTCAGGTACCTTGGGGCCAATCATATAGAGCTTATGCTGAGGCGTTAGCTCCCATGAATCCCAATGATTTTTGTAACAGTAACCTGGGAAGGCGGTTCTGTGCTATCAACATGGTTATTTGATCACGTCGAACGCGTTACTCACTTAGCAAATCGCGAACAGTGCGGAAGGGCTCTGTAGCACGTCTGCCCGCAGAGTTAGACGCAATATACAGTCAAGTTCGGGGTCTTAAAGTTCTTAGGGTGGCAGAGAATCAAGTCACAGTGCAGCGGTCTTATTGGTTAGTGGAAGCACAAACTGAGTGAACGTGACCACGGCAGGTACCTCAGAATAATAAAATATATGAAAAAGGAAGAAAAATACAAAGAGAGGATGAGGATACTCTCCATATAATTCTATTTTATACAAGGTAGTAAAACTAGGATAATTTATATTTCTGGTTGGCAGAATGATTGCTACGAACTGTTATGGACGCGCTGAAAAGCAAGAAAGTCGTAGATTGACGACAGGATGATGAAACTTTGTTCAACAAACTAGGCAGCTTGAAATCGACTGATATTCTGATATAAATTCTTGGCCCCCATATTAGAATCTGCATAAAAATCTCCTCTGTAAAAATTCACTGTCTACATTGCTCTTGGGGTTCTAAAGCGAAGATAGCCCAACAGTATCTTTACACATTATTTCTGATGCTTGTTAACTCTTAATAAGGAGAGATCAATAGGAAGGTACTCACTTGCAACTGGCCATCTCTTGGTTTTTTCTCGAATTTTTGGTGACAACCCAGAAATCTCGTCATACCTGGCTATACCCGTGGGTGCTACAAGACATAAATCATGCAGAAGGCAAATCAACATTGGCAACGGGATTATTTCTATATCGTCCTCGTCAGCCTCGTAGTCTGGATCATCATCCTCGGTCAACTTAAAGAACAGCTCAGCTGAACTCCACCCCGACAAGCGGCGGTCATCTAGGAAGAGCTGATGATCGGGCTCGAGACGGGTCCGAGGTCGACATGATATATCCATTTGTGTATGATGCGCGAACATGCAACTATGACCATGTTAGTTTCTGAATACAGTCTTAGAGACAAGACATGTCAAACCTACCTATCTGCCAAAGACGAAGCTGACACTAGGGCTGGATATATTATGCCTCCAGAGAACGGAGGGATAAAGTTCTTGAGAGATTGTTGATGTATCAAATTACACTCTTGCCAGTCACCGCGAGGGTTGAGCTTTGAATCGTGGATATGTTGCAGAATATGGCCGCATTGCAAGACAATCTTACCAAAACCAAAGACACGCCGGCAGCTATCTTCAAGCCTTGGGGCCCCTGCGGGAGTCTGCAGAACCGGGAAGTAATGTTTGATAGCTTTTTCCATGCTATGTCCAGGGGGACAAGCAAGGGGGATCCAACCATACGTTCGATGCACTGTTGATAAAGCAATCAAGCTGTGAAGTTGTAAGCCTCTGAACTTTTGAATGGTGTACACCCTACCTGTCTATAAGCATTAGGCACAACCTCCACTCCAACGACAACGGGATTTCGGCAAGATCAACTTCGATCCTTGATGCCATCGTGACTGCTGAATGAATACTGAGATGTGCTTGCTCAAACATCCCTTGTCCAAACTCATATAGCGCAATAAGACCTTGAGTCTGCGCAAGTCTAACATGATTCGGAAGTTGTGTTTCCAGAACTGCTGCCATGGCCTTAAGAACCAGATAGAGTTTTTTCTTACAAGGTTGTATGTGGTCACAATCTCTCGTTGTTCCGATTAGCAGAACCGCAATATTCAAAAGTGGTGACGCGGGGTCTTCATGAGTAGAACCAGGGGAATATTCAATTTTGGGTGAGTATTTGAGGAGAGGAAAATCGTCAAAGATGGAATCTTCAAGAAGATCTTCCATGGTATATTCCTGTTCAAAGAACATGTCTTCGACGCGTTCAGATAGCCGGGCTTCTTCGCGAATGCGTTCATTGAAGGGATGACGATGGGCAAGTATTGCCTGCATCAATTCAGATTGACCATGCTCGGTCAAGTCGCAGCCGCATTGGTCCGGCTGGAAAACGAAGAATGGCGGTCTAACTGGCGACGGCAAAGTTTCCAACTTGACAACCGATAAAGCTGGAGTGGCTACAGGTTGGTCGTAGTAGCAATACGATGTGTTCCTAGTCGTCGTTAATGTAGAACGCAGCGCTGTGAGGGACATGCGAAGCTTACCCCGCGCATTGCGAGCAGCAGGGAAGAGCTCGGTCACAGGTTTGCCTTCGATTGATGCATCGAGTGCATGAGACATCAGCCTTTCCGTCACTCCGAAATCGCGCTATCACGGATGAGTTGGACATATTCTCTGGGACAATGTGGGTCCAGCTCGGTATTTGGAGTCAGTAAGGTAGGGAGTGAGGTTTCAATTAGGGGTTTGGACGATGCTTTTTTGGTTGGCACGGAAGCGGGAACAGGGATATGATTGCTTGGGCGGCAGGTACCCTTGGGCTGGTATGGCGTTGCTTTCGCCCCAGCGAGCAAGATGAAAGTGAATGAGTCGATAATATTAAGTCGATGCTGAAAAAAATAGTGCCTGATCAAAAGGGCAAAAGTTAATTGATGAGACTGGGACTCGAACCCAGGAGGATTGCTCCACCAGGAATTGGTGTTAAGGTTAACCTTAACCTGGCGCCATAACCAACTCGGCCATCTCACCCAAGCTAGTGCTGATGTTTCAGTGGCTCGGTAACAGTATCTAGGACCCTTGCTTTGACTAACCTCTAATTGATCCAACCAGTTCCATAGTGCTCCAGGACATATTCCACATCTTTATCTCCCCGACCAGACAAATTGACCAAAATTCGCTCAGATGAAGGACGCTGCGTTGCCAATTGTATGGCAAATGCGATGGCGTGCGCACTTTCCAGCGCGATGATGATGCCTTCGCTTTTCGCCATGCGGAAGAACGTGCTGACAACCTCATCATTACCGACTGTTGTGACTGATATTCGCCCAGCATCATGAAGCATTGCCATCTCAGGCCCAATGCCAGGGTATACTAGCCCTGAGGCCACTGATGACACTGGTGCCGGCGCGCCTTCGCCTTGCTGTAGGACCAGTGTCTTTGCGCCATGCAGCGTGCCTGGTTGACCGTATGATAAAGTCGCTGCGTGCTCGCCAAGTTGACTTGATCTTCCCAGCGGTTCAACCGCATGTAACTTGACATCAGTATCGCCGATAAAGGCAGAGTACATACCCAGGGCGTTAGAACCACCAGCGACACATGCAACGACATGATCAGGCAAGCTACCATCAGCCATGGTCAGAAACTGCTCTCGCGATTCTTTGCCAATCACCGACTGAAAGTCTCGCACAATCAATGGAAATGGATGCGGCCCAATGGCTGACCCAATTGCATACAGCGCATGCTCTCGCTGCTCAACATAAGCATTGAACGCCGAGTCACTGGCTTCCTTCAGCGCGGACTGGCCCTCAGTAGCCGTGACAACCTTGGCACCAAGAATCTGCATCCGCCCAACGTTGGACTTTTGCTTCTCGGTATCGACGCCTCCCATGTGTATCTCACACTCAAGACCAAAATATGCCGCTGCAGTCGCGAGCGCAACACCATGTTGGCCAGCTCCGGTCTCAGCAATGAGTTTAGTCTTTCCCATTGCTTTAGCGAGGAGTGCGAAACCGACGCAGTGATTTATCTTGTGTGCACCTGTGTGGTTCAAGTCTTCACGTTTGACGTAAATTTGTGCACCGCCTACCTCGCGTGAGATACTCTCTAGATGGTGAATTGGTGTTGGACGGCCTTGAAGGCCTACGCGGACTTTGTTGAGGGTTTGGTTGAAGGAAGGTGAGTGGCGGAGTTCTTGGTATTTGCTTGCTAGTTCTTCGAGCGCTTGATGAGCCTCGACAGGGTAAAAATTGCCGCCAAATTGACCATAGTAGCCATCTTGGTCTGGGTAGGTTTCTGAGTGAGACTGATGGATGCTTCCCATGATGGCTGATAATTGGAGAAAGACGGAAGGGATCGACTGGACACTACTGTATTTATTTGGCGAAGGTCAAAGCTACAATATTGGCTTTGTTTAAGTTGTAGGTTCGCAAGCGTCAATCGTTTACAACATCAAATATTAGGGGACTCATCCATAGGGCGCCATCTCAAGGCTAGGGTGCAGCTTGACATGAAGGGTGCAAACTAGCGTCATCACAAAGCCGCTACTGCAGAACATTATCTCTGAGACCATCAACCTCAAATAGCCGTATTTTGCATAAACATACATGAGTCGGGAAATCAGGAGATAAACCCCTTGATAGCATCAACAAAGTAAGTCTCGTTCTGCAAATACATAACATGTCCCGAGTCGGGTACAGTAACAACTGTGGGCTCATCTTCAATGCCCTTCTCCTTCGCAGTTATAATAACCAACTCCCGCACCAGGTCAAGGAATGTGTTTATAGGCGCATCATTCTCGCCTTTCATAACAGAATCCTCTCGCAATTTGCCAACACTTGAGGGAAAAGCGGTCGCATGTCAAACCGCTTGTTCTTCTGTAGCGTCATCATCGCGCACCAGCCGTCAAGACTTAAGAGTCGAACTAGCAAGCTTAAGCCGCTCATCTTAGTCTGGATGCTCTTAGTCTGGATGCTTTTCGAGCCACTCTGCTGGCGCAGCCGTAGTGGAGTTGACGAATGAAATTCGCGGTAGTTCCATCCGCTTCGGCCTGAGCGCACATCTGGTCGAACTGCCCGAGAGGTATTACACCCAATGCTCCAGACGAAGCTGGTGGACAAGCACGTTAGATGTAGACATCGCTTCTCCAAGACATACGCCGACCCAAGCAGTGATACTCTGAATCTTCAAGACCTCCAGCAGTTCGTCTATCTGGTTGACCATTTCTTCCACTTCAATGTTATTGACATCTTTCACCGGACTGCTTTGAACGTGACCGGGATGGCTGTAGCTTAGGACGCGATAGCCTGATGAGGCGAGGTGTTGAACGACTAATTGATAGAGGGTTGTTTCGGCGCCGAAGGTATTTAGAGGATAGCCCGCGGCCCTTGCTGTAAAGATTGTGCTATGTTGTAAGATATTTCACGGCTTGGGGGCAGCACGGCGCATTCGATGGTCCTTTTTTCGGTGGCCATTATGTTGCGACGATGGGTAAGCAGATGAAATAAAGTCTAGAGTTGATAGAACAATGATACAGGTTGAGCTTCATTCAATTACTTGGGAACCAAGTCATCAAGTCCTTCTGTACCAGATTTCAGGCACTTATTCTCTTTCGGATAGCTTGGTTCATAGTGTAGTCGTGATTGTATCCTAGCATAAGGTGATGGGTCCTTCTCTCGCACCAGCCCTCGATCAGTGGTCGGCAGACTGCCACGCTGATCCACGTTGTTGCACTACAAATTATCCGAACATAAGTAATCTCTAATTCATGCTTATTCGCTCTTCCAGATATAGATATACATCAAACAGTAACTAAGCAACCCCGCAAGTAATCCTCAACAAGTTCCATCTTTGATAGAGGTGCCATCATGCCAACATATCCATCGGGTCTCACAACAGCAACAACACCAGCATCTTTTGAAACCCCCAGTGCTTCGTAGACGTCCTCCTTCTTTGACACCCCGTAGGTTCGCATCTCAGCGAATGCCTTGACCCCGGCTGGTAGATCAGTCCACTCAAATCTGGTCGTAAGTGGATGTATCACGACGAGGTTCACCGTGCCCGTGGGGAACTTCTGTAGAGTGTCAATGGATGACTTTAATGCTAATTGAGAAGTTCCGGATTTCTCAAGTAAATCATTATTTGTGAATACGAGGATGTAGTAGCGGCCATGGGGTGGCATTTCTGTGAAAGGTCAGCCCAGGGTTCATCAAATCCTCGGTCGGGTTAGGTGTGAATACGAACCATCTTGCAGATGTCGAGCAGTAGCATCGGCATAGCGCTTAACCTCAACATCAAGAAGTCTCCTTCCTGGAGTCAAGGCTCCCAATAGCGGATCTCCCCGGAACATGTTACTCTTCGCATCCAACTCCCTGATCAGTTTGTTTTCCTTGTACTGAAGACCACAGCCACTGGTGAAACCACTTCCGTCACTGAATACGCGAAGAAACTCTTCGTGGGTGAGACCTGAGGAATCAGCGTCTGCTGAACCAATTTTACCAGAGAACATGTGTGAAAACTGAGCATCGAACTCAATGAGTTGACGAGCAATGTCGACGCGCTCTTGGGAGAAAGTTCCGAGGATGGGGTCTGATCCAGAGGTGCTTGGAGGTGTGAGACCGTGGATGTTGTGGACCAGTTTCCAGGCTAGGTTGTATGAGTCCATCATAGAGACGTTCATACCTTGGCCAGCCTTGGGGCTATGGGTATGGCATGCTGCAGAAATCAGTACTATATCATCACATGAGTCAAAAGTCAGACTTACCATCTCCAACGATAAAGACCCTTTCTACACCATCAGGCGTCTTCGTAGAGAACCTAGGGGCCATCCGCTGTCCAATCTGATACGCCGCCCACCAATCCGGCTCCGTGCCCTCCTTGATCTTAATCTCATACGGTGCAAACACCTGTCGAGCTTGCTCAAAGATATACTCCAACGTAACGGCACCGCGTCTTTTCTTATCCGCAGACTTCTTATCCGTTCCAGTATCACCACTTGTATCGACGTCCCCAGCCACTTGCACGTAAAGACGAGTGAGATATTCGCCCGTGGCAATTTGCTCTCTGGGAATGATCATGACAGAACCAGCGTCTGAGTGCACTGCGCAACGTTTGCGAATATCGGGAAAGTTTGTGTCACAGACGAAATCGCACACGCCCCAGATGTGATCTGTTGTTTCACCTTCGAGGTCAAGACCCATGCATTTTCGCACTTTTGAGCGTGCGCCGTCTGCGCCAATGAGATACTTTGTTCGAACGGTGCCTTGCTTGGAAGATCCGTCTGGAAGGTCTTGTTCATACTTAACCACGATAGGGAAGTCGGTATTGGAATCGTCGACTGCGTATTCCAAGAACCGGTGAGACCTTCGAATCGTGTCTTTTCCTGCATAAAGATGAAGGTTTTCTTCTAGGATTCGCTCGATGCGGCCTTGGTGAATGGTGACCTCGTGGTTGAAACGAGCAGGAACAGCGACATCGGGTGCAAAACTGGTTCGCTCAATCCCTCTGGCTTTGAAACCATTGCCATTGGCATTCGATTGCACGGGGTTCCAAAATGCAACCTCTTCCATGTGACACCCCTCACTGAGGATCTCACTGGCTATTCCCAAACTTTGGAATACCTCGAGAGTTCGGGGCTGCAGTCCATCTGCTTGGCCCGCCTTCAATGTTCCTGGCTTAGAGTCCAAGCATAAAAGTGACGATTCTGTAATGCCATATCTTGCGAGTAGTAAAGTGAGAAACAGACCGCTGGGTCCAGCCTGGAGTGCAGTTGTGAGTGTCAATATTATTGCTATGAGACTCTGTGACTTACACCAATGACGACGACTTCTCGATGCTCCTCAGATACATTGGACAGGTCTGGACGCCGTGACAGTCTGGGTAATGGCAGAGCGCGGGACGGCAAGATTCTGAGATCTCGCGCCGAGTTGGAAGTCTCTTGAAACACAGGCATGATAAAGAAATTTAGTGTATATTCACTCAACTGTGCAAATCAAATGTGAATTGCCATCTCCTCCAGTCCTCTCACGTCTTTTTTATTCGACTCCAGGGCACGATGCACCGCTTTTCTCGGCACCCACCACATCCGGCAAAAACCTCCGCTCTTCCGCCAGGCCCGGAACTTTGCATTCTCGGCAGTTTTTAGCCCAATTGCCGATGCGGGGTTACAAATCTAATCCTCTCCCACCCCGGAAATCCGGAAATTCTCACTCACTCACACAATGGCAAGTTCCGGATCACTCCCAAGTCGACGAAGTTTACCGCGGGCGTCGCATGCGTGTCAGCGATGTCGCGCAAAGAAGGCGAAATGCGATCAGCAGCAGCCTTGTGCGAATTGTGTGAAGCATGAGTGCGATTGCGTTTATGGGTTGAGGAGGAAGAATGCGAGGGCGACTAATGTAGCGGTGGTGAGCCATGCCCACCAGAGTACACCATCGCCTCTATCATCGTCACGTACACAGCAGGATGAAGGGGTTCAGCAGAGTCCTTTTGAGCAGGCTCATTCATCTGGTCGAATAGGTATAGTAGCTTCTTTTGCGTCAGAAGGATTGATGCTTGCTGACAGCTGAGCCGTATAGACGATGATGATGTTGTTGGTGACATCAATCAACACACGCATGGGACCGAGTTCTACGGTACATCGTCTAACTTTGTGCTCCTGAATCAATTCTTCGTGTATGCCCAGAAGAACTTGCCATCTGGACAACCAAGCTCCCACATGGAGACCGGTTTCCTTTCTACCAATGCTCATGATGGCAATGTTCCGACACAAGGCCTCGTCACCAGATCACCAATTTCCATTGTCAATCTTCTTTCGGATAGGGAAGTCTTGGAACCGCCTTCGAGACCAAAAACCCCTCCGCAACCATCAGGCGGCCAAGAACGGTCATCTCTTGAGACAAGGGGCATAACTGAAGGACCTGATGACGCAGTTCATCATGATACCTCAACAATTACTCACCAAGGCGTATCATCCATGGACAATTCTCTATCATCTGCGAAGCTGAGACTTGAACGAGAATACGTCCGACAGTTCTTCCACAATCTGCATCATCTGCACCCTATGCTGGACCCCGTCGCATTCACTGCGCGATGTGAAGAACTTATCTGGACCGCATCGGCCTCGCTTGAGAACAACAAGAGCCAAAGACACTTTTTTGCTCTGTACCACATCGTCGTAGCGGTTGGTGCCATTGTCTCTGGATCTTGTATTACGCAGGATTTGGAACGTGATATCAAGATTTGTATGAAGCAGCCGACACAGCCTCAAGGATTCAATCCATCTCTGATAAGTCAAGAGCTCTCAAAGAAATACTTCCGCAAGTCAAGAATGCTGCTCGGCGATGTTTTTGAAGTTTGTTCGCTTGAAAGCGCTCAGACCTTACTTCTCATGGTATGTAGCACACGCAACCCATATGTCCTAAATGAGCCTTGGCAACTAACCCAGTCCAGTCTTTGTACTGCCAAAATTCTCTGAAGCCACATGCATGCTACATGTACTGCGGTCACGCCGTTCGAACGGCACTTGCTATCGGTATTGCAAGAGAATGTCTGTCAAACTCAATTGAAGAGCGGAAAGCTGCAAGACGAACATGGTGGTGCATCTATTCCCACGAGATAGACATGAGCTGCAGCGCAGGACGACGCGACAGCCTCGGTAAGCCGAGAAACTACCAAATTGACCTGCCTCATATCAAAACCGACGATGCCACGGAGTCTATTCAGTCTGATCTTGAGAACTGCAGCGTGGCCATGATTAACGAGATGGTGCACTTCGCTGCAATTCTACGGCGTATCTCCAAAGAGCTCTACTATGATTCGAAAGGCCTCACGATATCACAGAAGTCTTCTGTTGCGAAAGAGCTTGATCGTCTGCTTGATGACTGGAAAGCCCGGATACCGAGTTATCTCGACTTTGCCATAGTATCGTTCCGAGAACAAGAATGGGCCGCAAAGCAAAAGCTCGTCCTCCATCTCAGGTATCTGAACGCGAAGATCATTCTGCACCGCCCATTTCTTGAGGAGCCTATGCACCGAGCTGAGGCAAACATGTCTACTCACGCTGAGTTATGTCTTGATGCCGCTCGAAAGACTATTTGCCTCATGTACGATGCTTACGCGAATCGGCATTATTTTCGCACTTGGTGGTACAACTCTACGTATACCTTGTATGCCGGAATGATTGTTCTTTACATCATCATGCTCGGTCCTACAGCTGTTCCGGCAGAGGACCTACTAGCTGATGCTGTCAAAGCGCATGATATACTGCAATCGATGGAAGAAGTGACGGTGGCTCGAAGAAGTGCGAGTCTGATACAGGAAGGGCTGGAAGTTGCACGAGCTTGTATTCAGCGACGACAGAACAGGCCAGATGGAAACACTGAACAACCGGGCTTTGATGAATCTCAGGGCGACTTCAGCAATATTGCAGATCAGCTTACGAATGCTGTTTCGGGACAGGATCATGCATTGTTAGCTTCTATCATAGATCCAAACTTGCTGCAGGATTTTATGGCAGCGGATCAAGACGCTCTTGGTTTGGGATTTGAGATGCCTTCATTGGATGATCTGTATGGCGGAGCTTTAGACGTCGATGCGATGTCGATGATGCCATGATGAGAATAAAATGCACTGAAGGGTTAAAATTTGTTACGTGTAGCATCCTTATTTACTGTATATAATAGTTGAGAATGTGTGTACTGTACTCCGCATTTCTCTAATCAACATCCGGCACAGGTAGATCATCAATAAATCTGAACTTTCGTCCCAACTTTGCCATTGCTTCCTCAGCCTTTTCCCGTCGAAGTTTCGCTGCTGCTTCATCCGTGACGAGGACAAAGTCATATGTCATCAAAGCAGACCCGACTTTAACGTCATATTTCTTTGCTATCTCCTCGTCCTCGACCTTCTTGATGCTGACAATCAGAGAGTCCTTGACACCAAACACGGCATCGGTGGTCTCATAAGGGTCATCCTTAAGGTAGAGTGCACTATAGAGTAATTCGTCAGTAATAGTAAAGGTACTTGGGTAAGAGCCAGACTTACGTGATCAGAGGGTCATATCCATCTTTCTTGAACATAAAGTGCATATGGCTAGGCCGGTAGCAATGTCGGCCTAGCACGTCCAGCAGCTTTCCAACTGGCCCATCGTGGGGAATGGGGTATGGCACAGGGACAATAGCCTTGAACCAGAAGTTGCCCTCGTCATCGCTAGACAACACAGCTCTTCCATCCGGTCCATTCCTATCAGCGTGCTGTACGTCGTAGAAGCCCTTGGAGTCTGTCTCCCAGACATCTATCGTGGCCCCAGGAATGGGGTTTCCATTCACATCCTTGAGGGTGCATAGGACAAGAAGAGGTTCACCATCAGCATCCTGAGAAATGAGAGTACCCTCCTTGACATGCTCTGCCTCGTGAGTATGGAAAGGTCCCAGAACCGTGCCCTCGGTGCTGCCTTTGGGCTTTGGATGATCGATGGAGTCAACAAGAAGGGATAATCCCAAGATATCGGATAACAAGATGAATTCCTGTCGGACATCGGTACAGATCTGACCGACTTGTGTCAAGAATTGAATGGCTGTCATCCATTCATCCGTGGTAAGTCTCGTTTCTCTTGCTAGATCATGCAAGTGTGTGACAACTCTCTCAAGGATGTACTTCAGTCGCAGGTTACTGCATTGGGAATTGATGGCGTGAACATTCTCGGTGATGTTGTCGATGGTGAGATCTTTCAAGTTTACAGGGGCAGCCATGATGAATATGTCTAGTGATGAATTAGGTGGTAGATTATAGTGGCCAATGCAATTGCAATTGATTCAATTTATCTATCATCTTTAGACCCCGCGTCGTGTTTGTGGGGACGGCTCGATCGGGAGCCGGGAGTTGGAGGTCGGAAAACACTCCACCCCCGGAAGTTGGGGTCTTCCGCCTGCCGGACACAACCTTCGGCAGTTCTAGTTGGGTTTGTTGGCTACGTCATTGTCCCGATCTGTCAGCGGAGTTTGCTGTGCTGTAGTTGGCCACAAAAAGGTGCCCATCCATGCCAGTTCTAGGGTAGTTAGGACAACGCGACAACGCGACGTGAAAAACCACAAACGATGTGAGGAAACAAAGCGGGCTGGTAATGAATTAGGGCATTTATCTCTGATCTCCAATTGGATGATCATTATATGTAAGTTCTGAATGCATTAAACGCGCTCGCTCGCAGCCCTACCATTGTCGTCGGAAATTGAGTCTAGGGGGGAAAAGAAACAGTAAATACGAACACCAAGCTGGCTATAGGTATTCACCGGATAACGGCTACCAAAACTGCTTGATTCCAATCGATATGTAGCACATTTAGTGTCAGTACTATGAGTAGATCAAGAAAAGGAAAATCGAGCTGGCAATGCAATACTTGTTCTCTAAATCACGACGCTGGTGCTGGATTTCCGTTTCTGAGCACAATTTCGACCTGCCTGAGTATTAGTCATCACAGACAAGGTCGCGTGGCCCAATGGCAAGGCGTCTGACTACGAATCAGAAGATTCTGGGTTCGATCCCCAGCGTGATCATTCTTTTTTGACTTTCAGCCACCTGAATTTTGCTTTAGCATGCAGCAGTTACATAGTATAACATTCACATTATTATGCACAATCTACATAGGGAATAATTCACTCAGTAGCATTTCACCTTCTAGAATGCTTCTTAGGCTAAATCGATTCGGAAAAGCGGGGAACGGAGAAAGAACCAACACGGAAAAGTTACCATTTTGGCACCTAGCATCGTTTCAAGTTTCATCAAGGTTAAATACAAGGACGTAGCATAACAAAGGTTAATTAAGACAAGACGTATCAGATTGCCAAGCGATGACCTCTCCATTGGAGGATATACATTCTCCATCGCGGGGAGTCTGCCCGACAACCGAGAACTTTATACCCTGGATAACTGGATAATCGTGGATCATTGACTTCTGTAGCATTCGGAGGGCTATCCTCCGAGGTTGATATAACACTATTCTATGCCTCGTTGAAAATTGATAAAACTTTATTCCTCGTCTTCTTCGTCGCGCCTCGGTCTCTCACAATGCATGGTAAAATACTCAGTGTACTGCTAGGCTCTGCCGTTTTGGCAGCGCCAAGCCAAGCCGTCAACCTCTTCGTAGCAGACTACGGCGGCAACCTCAGCACATTGAGTCTCACCGAGTCATCAAACGGCTACAGCCTCGCGGTCACCTCAAAGACGACAGATTGTTCGCCCGGTCCCAATTGGCTGACTCTCGACAAACCCAATGGCGTGCTTTACTGTCTCGATCGCGGTCCCAATTTCGCTCCACCCGGATCTTTGAACTCTTTCACCGTTGGAGACAAGGGTGTTTTAAAGCGTGTCTCACGCGTCAAATCCACTGCGGGTGCCGTTGCTGGTGAAATTGTTACCGGCGCAAATGGAAAACGCGGTTACTTCAGTGCTTCATAGTGAGTTGGCAGTCGTCGGACTGATGTCTAAACACGCGCTTACATACCACAGCACTCCAGGTGCGGCATCCATCTATGAGCTTGGTGACAAGGGCGCCATTGTAGGTACCCAGCCGCTTCAGGAGGTAGCTACAAAAATTAGCCAAACCGGCCCAATTGCAGATCGTCAGGAATCGAGCCACCTCCACCATGTCATCATTGACCCTACTGGCAAATATGTCATCACACCCGATCTCGGTGGTGATGTTTGCCGTGTGTTCACTTATGATAAGAACACTCTTTCTCCCATTGCTGAGGTGGGCAGCTTGAAGGCCCCAAGCGGATCGGGACCCCGCCACGGATTCTTCAGAGTCATGGCCAATGGCCAGACTTTCTTCATCTTCAATGGCGAGCTTGACCAGAAGGTGTATTCTTACAAAGTAACGTACACTCGCACTGGTCTCTCATTCACCAAGGCTTTTGAGATTCCATCGCTCGATGCTAGCTTTCCCCCCAACACGGCTCCCATTAGTGAGATTGCCATGAGTGTAAGTCTGCCCATATCAACCTCAAAGGGTCCTACTGACTTTCAACCAGCCCGACCAGAAGTTCGTGATCGTCACCAACCGTGAGAAATCCTTCGCCAACTCTCCCATCCGTGGATCGGGTCCTTCCGATACCCTCACAGTCTTCCAAATCAATGAAGATGGTACTCTGAAGCCTATCCAGGCTGTCCCATCTGGCGGATATCTTCCCCGCCAGTTCTCGTTCAACAAGGCCGGTGACATGATCGCAGTTGGTCATCAGGTCAACCAGACTGTTGTTATTTGGAAGCGTGATGTCAAGAGCGGCAAGATCATCACAGAACAGGAGGGCGGAAAACTGGCGCAGGTGAAACTTACTGGAGATGTTGTAGCTACCATTTGGGACGAGTAAGCTATCTAAGCAAAGCTACATAGAACTTGCGACGTCTTCTTTTCTTGATATATACATATTTTGCCCCTTGCTGATGTCACCCGAACTGGGAAATGTAATGAATGTTTCAATTTCCGGTGATGCAGTCTGAAGCAATAAACTTTTAGTCTTCAAGAAAACCATGGACCGACCCAGCGTACAGCTAGCTGTGAGACGCGGCATAAGAGATACTCGGCCATGATGGTGTCGTTTTTCATTGCGGGTGAAAAAATGATTGGAGATCATAGTCGACGGCAATACTGTTCAGTACACTAGTTCAGTTAACTTCTTTGTACGCCAGTATTCACTCTGGCACGAGGATTGCGTAGGGAATTCTTCAACTTGTGCTTAAATAGAATTTTTACACGCCACTATTCCAATGATGATGCTCGAATGATACACCTTTTTAGGTGGGACCAGGACTGCGCGTATCTACATCATGGCGAAATCTACGCTTGTCGCTAAGCACGGGTCAGGCTCGACCTAATAAGCTCAAAACTCCTCGATTTTCAGTATTTGAACCCTTCAAATTCGTCTCATTCTGCGGACCTGTAACCATGATGCCTAGAGACACAACTTCGGTTTGTTGCTGGGAGACGCTGGCTTCATCCAATTACAGCGAATGCAGCAACCTGTAAGGGAGCGGTAAGTACAGTGGAGTTTAGGCTGGCACCGCTGAGATTAGCGCCGTGGTACAGTTGCTTGCGTTGACAGTGACGGACAGCTGTCAACATGCGTATATGCTCTGACAACATCACCTCGCATGTGATTCATCACCGCCTCGTGTTGGAACTCGACCTCTGTTTTGTTGTGTTTCTTCCACTCATCTCGAACGCGTAACTGCACAGAGTACTCACATTTCTGTCACGACAAAGCAGAATTGCTTCATTCCGCTTCGACTCTCCCAACACTTTCAATTCATGCGCCCGCTCTCACCTGTCAGCCATTTATCATGCCTCCCCCTCATCGACTACCGCACAGGCAATGCAAATCAGAGGAGCCACAGAACACTGGCACTTTTCAAGCACCTTGGGTGGGCGGATATGCCGAAACGAAAGATAGACATGCCTATATGTTTGCATACTTGAACTGGATGCGTGGAGAAACCCGCGAGGGTGAGCTAGATGCATTACACCAAGAATGCTAAGAGCAAGTCGAAGAGTTGTTCGTGAAGAGTTTCAGCGTGTATGAGCGTGGTCGTTTCTTTGACTTTGTGGTGCACCTTTGGGTCTGGCTGATTTGGCGTAAGTACTCAGTACAACTTGCGCCTTGCTTTAACTGACTTTCTGTTCCAGTCAAAGATATGTCCCCTCTGCCAGAATTCCCATGGGTGTATTCAGGAGGAGCGCCACAGCCCCGGAAGAAAAATTATTGGAAGAACAAAACGAAAGAGCTTCAGACTGAAATACTGCAACGACTGGGACCGTTTCACTCCATGAGGAGGAATAGGATGTTCCGTGACGTTTCATCACTATTCTGCATTGAGAGTTTACTCTGCGTCGACAAGCCTGTGACCAAGAACGAGAGAGGGGATGAAGTCTTCCCAGGCACATGGCCAGATGAGCAGGAGTCAAGAGACGTTCCCTCGTCGTGCCTAGATCAAGATACCGATCTTTCACCGAACCTTTCAATGCAAGAGTGTTCTTCACCAATACTAGAGCCTGGAGATATCTGCATCAGTTCATCTATTTATCAAAATCATTCCTCCGTTGCTCAAGAATCGAACCAGTCCCAACGCGAAGGAGGGCATAGTGAATCTGAGCGCCGCAACCCCGTCCCGAATCAGCCATCATGCCAACAACTACGCATATCACCCCTCGAAAACACGCGGAGTGTACTTTCTGCCTCGTTCGAACGATTCTCTAACATGAGTGCTCGCCTGTACTGTGTCGAAGACGAGAATTTCGACGTTCAGACCATTGCATGGCTGCTGATAGCGCTTGGAGACGATGACTCTCGGCAATGTCTTTTCTACTTCCTCGACAATGCATCAATGGGCATATGGTATTGCCTGGGAGATGTCGTGTCGCAATCTCTTCGACTACTGACTGAGCTTGGATCTTCCCAGGAAGCCTGTGTTACCCATGGACTGTTGTGCAAACGAGTCATGGTTGTTGAAGGTGAACTCGGTAGTCGCAGACTTAAATTCCAGAGAGTTCAGCGAGACGAATGAGCAGGCGGTGATCCTGGTTGAATCTTGGGTTGAAGAAAATATGCCATCTCCGAATCATGGATGATGGAAGATTGGCAGATCAGAAGAGAACTAGTTTTGGTGTATGAGATTATAGTGTATGTTTTTAGAACGAATGCTTGTCGAACTATGACTCCAGTGTGGATGGAAGGACATGATAGGAACTGGTATCTTAGATACGAGTTATCTTGGTGATAAATAATGCATAATGTTTAATGTTTACTTGCAGGATGATAGGGACCATTCAATGAGCGGCACGTGATTGAGATAATAATCCTTAAATAATGCTGGATGATGATGATCGATTCGCAAGAGTCGAGCGACATCCTGCAAGACCATAAGATGTCATGAGCTACCGGATTGTTCTCCCACAACAGAGATAGGTTCCGCGTCACTAGAGACTTCCTTTAAGTATCTGAATCTTGCTCGGAACACCCACCACACGCCGGAGAAGAGGAATGTTGCTCCGACTATGAGGGCGGCCCAGTTCATGTTCCCAATATTGGCACCTGTCACCGGAAGATACAGCGGCATACTGGCAAGTAGTCAGCAAACAAATCTCTCGCGATGTCTCAACAGGATGGAACTTACACGTAAATAACAACAGTCAAGAAGGCCCATGCTACAGAAACATAGTTCACGAAGTATCCCCATCGGCCAAGATCAAAATGAGGACGAGGTGGGAGAACCGAACGTCCTCGGACAAGAGCCTGTCGACGCAATCAATAACCAAGTATTAATGTAGAAGAGAGGTACTTACCACCATGACGGGTATGGCGTAGGCAAGGGCGAAGCAAACACCAGCACCACTGACGATGGCATTGTAGGCCAGTTCACTGCCGAGAGAAATAAGTCCAATAATGACTTCAACCACCATGATGGCAAAAATGAAGTTCAAGGGGATCTGTAGCTTTCGATCGATTTTCTGTAGACGATGGGACCAGGGGAATGCCCTGTCCTCGGCCATGCGCCAACCAAGACGAGAGCATGAAGACAGGATACCGGTGCAGACAAGCAGCTAGAGGGAGCGCGCGGATTTAGCAATCTTGGTTTAGAGATGGGGCATGTCGACTCACATTGACAACACCAAATACTACTGCAACATAAATTCCTGCATATTCACTTCCCGCCACGTCCGAAAACCAAGTGACGTATGGTGATCTAACCATGAGCTTGAGGCACAATAGCAAGGGGAAAAGAAAGCTTACAGGGCTGTCACATGTTCAGAGTAATTAGCGCAGCAGAACAGAAGAATGAGATCAGTGACGATAGTGGCAACTCCAGAAAGGACCATGGACCAGACCATTGCTCTCTGTGTAGGGTCAGTAGGTGGAACACCTGTAGAACTAAAGAGCTTACTGGTGCATCTTTAGACGCGTTCTTCATCTCCTCGACCAGATGCATCATGCTATCTGTACCGTAAAGTCCATAAAGTGGGCTGTAAAAACTGAGTATGAAGACCCATCCATTATTGGTGTATCCCGAGTTGTTAAGAAACTTGGTAAACACAAATTTTGCGCTGGATTTGGGGGCCATGACTAGCAGAGGGATGGCCCAGCCAAAGAAGCCAAGGATTGTGAAGACGGCGCCAACGGTGCTGTAGAAGGGGAGTGCGCTGGGCTTCAAGTTAAGGAGGAACGGAATAATCAGCAGTCCGAGGTATATCAAGAAGGTTTGGTAAGGCTAAGAGTGTTAGTGTATCTACATTATGTGATAGGTAGAGTCTCAATACCTTCCAGTCGACGTTCGGGTGAAAGATGGACACCATCGTACCGATGATGTTGGCGGTGTTCAAGGCGCAGGAGGAGCCAGTTGCAGTCTCGGCCAGAAGCAGACACCAACCAACAAAGTACGATAGAAATGGTCGGTACTTTTCTGTGGCTAACTTCTGAACGTAGAACTGCTGGCCGCCTGCAGTGGGCCAAATGCCACAATACTCAGCGAGAGATGCCATCAGTAGTGTTTGGCCGATGGCCACGATGATGGACCCGTACAGGAGGGACGCCGGTCCACCAACGTCGAAGATGATGCCGTAGAAGACGACGACGCATGTCCATGTCGCGCTGATCATGACCTGGTAGGCACATACTGCATAGCTGTTAGTCCCATTTAGACTCAAAAGGAGCCCGGGATGAAGACTTACATGTCCAGAAATTGTAGACACGATGTAACTCGGCTGACTTTCCGAGCGACTTGAGATAGGCATCGTCAGTATCATAATTGGTCTGACTGCCTTCAAGGACAGAGCCGTCGTAGGAGATAGGTTCAGCCTTGACGTCGGCCTTGGCAGGATCCATCTGTGGAGGTTATAAGCCAAGAATATCTTAGGATTGTGGCTTGGGCATGGGATAGCAGGTAGAGTAGAGAATGCCAAGATGCAGAGTATCAACCAATTTGGGAACGAAGCTTGGAGAGGAGAGTTTAAAGAACATGGATGAAAAGAGATCTATAACCAATTTCCCAATGCGAATACTCAAAACAACATGGCCACGGATTGCAATCTAGATCCTGGTCGCGAATGCGGGGGAGATAACGTCAGGATAGCAACCACCAATGATGAACTAGTCTGCTATCGTTAACAGCGGCCATCATTCCTCACAAGCGCCATGGTTTCTCTCCCGGGCAGCCCAGCTAGGGAAGGTCAGAAAACCTCAGATCTCGAAAGAGGGGACAAGGAATAAACTGATCAAAGGACAATCTAAAGTAGTTGAAGCTTCACATAAGCATTTTTGTCACTTAAGATTAATGTCCCAAGTTCTCTTAACCCCCTAACCTTCCCCGGAAGACGCCGTCTTGCCGTTTCTCTCCCGACCAGCCTAGCCCGGGTTAGCGTGCTCGTGGGAGATCCCAGACCTTGGATGGACGTGAACGTGGCTTTGACTTTCTCTGCCGACCAACCTATCTTGGATTAGTGACGGGCTAGTACGAACCATCGAATACAGTGTCGTCGTGATGATAAACTCGCATCAAGAGGATGTATTTCATGATCATGTCTATAAATAATGCCAAGCTCTTCATAGAAGTTCAAATGATAACGATCAATCTCATTACTCCTCCGCAATGGCCTCACTGAGCACTGCTACCACCAAACCAACCTTTGCGCGTCTCGACGCGGCGGAACCATCTACAACGCCACAGAACCTTATCGAAGCCATCAAACGCGATGGCGGCGTAATTGTCGAGAACTTTATATCTCGCCAACTAGCCGATCAGATCAAAGCAGATCTCAAACCCCATTTTGACTCTGATATTCCAGACAAGTCTGGATTCTTCCCTGTCACGACCCAAAGAGCCACTGGTCTGTTTAATATTTCTGATGCGTGCGTTGAGCTTGGGTGCCATCCATTGTATATCGATGTTGCGAATGAGTTATGTTCTTCCTCTTTGACGTATTGGCGACGGGATGAGAGGGTCACCGTGAGCGGGAAGCCGATTATTTCGTCCACTGTGGCGTTTCGGGTCAATCCAGGTGGCGAACAGCAGCTGCTGCACCGAGATGACGAGTGAGTGTTCCCGTTTGCCACAGTCTGGAAGCAATTGATGAGATAATCTTGCATGAGGCTTGCTTTGGTCTAGAAGGGTGTTACTGATCAGATCCAGGGACTATCATCCCCATGACAAGGAGCTGCCCGTCATGATTGGCTGCGTGACTGCTCTGACCAAAACCACCAAAGAGAACGGCGCTACCATCGGCGTCCCCGGATCTCACCTCTGGGATAGTGAGCGACGACCCTACGATGAAGAGGCTGTCCCGGCAGAGCTTGAGCCCGGTGATGCCTTCATCTTCTTGGGTAACTTGTGGCATGCTGGTGGAAAGAATATCACCCAGTAAGTAACAACCGCTATCGAATGGCACGCCCATGCTAAGTGTGTTGATAGGAACGAGTATCGCGAAACTGTAGGCATTTTCCTGTGCAAGCCCACGCTTCGCCCTGCCGAGAACCAATTCCTCATGGTTCCGCTCGAGCGAGCGAGACAGCTCAAACCGCAAGCGCAACGACTGCTAGGTTACGGCATTTGCAAGCCCTCGTTGGGGTTCATGAACTATCAAGACCCAATGCAAGTGCTATTTGGAGTGGAAGATGAAGAAACAGTGGTCATGTAGAGCCCATCATTGACTGATATATGATTCAGAACACAATAAATGGCCTTATCCTCTGTTCATTCTCGCGTGCATATTGTATCCAGTTCCGAGTTGCTTCGCTTGCCAGGGCACTCCAAAAGTCTCTCAGAAATTGTAGCACAGCTGAGTTACAGGAAAATCCCGTAGCCGCTATGTGCTCAGTGAATAGCCTTTCAATCATGATTTGCTTCTCTGTATATAATTGGCTCTCTGTCCCCAGTATAAAAAGCGGAAACGAGATATTGTGAGAAACTGCTTCCGTTGGCCACGAAGTCATAAAGATGACCTCGTTGTAGAGACGATCAATCAGATCGGGTATGGATGCTATCCTTTCGGCTTCTGGAGCAAGAGATTGATAGCTATACACCAAGCAGGAATAATACTGCGCTTTGAGAACCGATTTGAGACCTATCTGCACAGAAACATCCTGCGAAGTGTTCGAGTCAATGCGCATACAGACAGATTCGTAAGAACCCATAAGCCGGGCTTGCCACACGGCCATATCCGTATCAGGAATCTCTTTTCCTTCCTCGAAAGTATTGTATCGGCTTCTCTCAGTGGCAGTTATCTCGTGGAGTAGCTCTGTAAACTCTTTGAAATAGTCGTCAGAAGTCACATGCTGCGAGGTGATTCTATGACGTCCAGATGCACCCGCAAAGGAGGAGATACTACCAAATACTTCCAGATATTCGATTTCTTCCACGAAGAACTGAGACACAGCTTTCTCATGATGATTCGACAGGTGGTATCTCTCGAACCCTGTACGAACCCCAGTCAGGTGAAGTCGCCAGCCTGTCGAATTCGGGATAATCATTTCTGCATAGCACAAGGCGATCATGGTAAGAATCATCTCGACGATACTGGAGGTTCCCGAGTCTGGGCGCCCAGGCGCAAGTTCTCGATTCAGCTCAGATTGCATCTTTTGGTTCAAGTTGCGCAGACTTGCGTCTCGAAGGTCACGGTGCATCTGGATAAGGCTTGATTGGTCTCGAGAAGATACGACACACATATGTGCAGCTGCCAAACCCAGGGTGGCTAGTTGCAAGCAGGTCGAGCGTTGAGCTATGGGCAGGACGAGAGTCCGCCAGGGATTGTCGGGGCCGTCTAGCCAAGCAAGCTTAGAAGCAACCTCGCGGCTGAAATGGTGAAAGAGAAGAGTATGAGCTGTTAGTCGTATGTGGCGGTTGGCAAGCTGGGTGTCCTGCTTTGCATGATGCACTGTGACTGCGCAATGTTCTGTGGTTGTTTGATGGTCCGGAGACAAAGCCGTGCTGACGTCGGTGGGTTCCATGACTGGATGTACTCGAAATTGTTTTTTGGTGCGTCTCTCAGCTTCATTGGCCTCAATTTGCAGCGGGACAGTTTTCCCTGCTAATTTGCCTCTGCTTGCGACTCCCTGGTCCCATCTCAGACGAGGACTAAATCCTGGACAATCGAGTCCTCGGCTGCAGCATTTCTCACACGAGGGAACAGTTCGGTCGCATTTAATGCGCCGCCTGATGCATGTCTTACAGCCTGGAAGATGAGCAAATGGCATTTCACATGTACTGGCTCTACTCACTCTGTGAAGCAACCTCGCGATCTGGTGGCAAGGAATCGATGCGGACGTTTCTCATTTCGGTTGCATTTCCCGACTTCAAAGGAGAATGATCAACGGTTGTTGGTAGTGGAGGCCGTCGGAATCTCTTGAGTGTAATTGAGGATTACTTAACTTGCCATCTTCGGCAGTTGAGAGTGGAAGACAAACCCCGCTTTCTAACGGCAACGGCATGACGTTTGTTCATTGGATCACGATGATTGATTGATACGAGAAATGCCCTATCTCCGTATCCGACCGATTAGGAAAGCTTTGGCGACAGCTTGCACGTCTTATCGCGATATGGTTACGATTGACTTGGCGTGGTTATCTGCGACGATCAGGAACCTGAGTCTGCTTCCAAATTAGACACTGTTGAAGCTTCGGTTCTTAGGAATCGCCATTTCCAAGGAAAAACCAGATCACATCCGCTTCATCTCTGGCCCCAGTTATCTCAAAGTGCTACCAGGTGTCGCAAGAATCCCGACTACATTATATTCCCGTATAATGAAGACTGGAGTACTTGCTACCTGACTGCCCATGTAAATAACGTTGTTAGCTAGGCTGACTCTCAGGACTGGATTACTGGTGAGAAAAGAACATGTCCCGGGGCCCGATAAAAAAATATCAGATTTTGTCTGGAGATTGAGTGAAGTTGGTAAAATGGAAACATAATAGGAACATGCCAAAAAAACTAATGCATGATTTAATCATGAGGCGACTCTCCCGCCGGGAATTGAACCCGGGTCTCAAGCGTGACAAGCTTGCATACTGACCACTATACTACGGAAGATGAACAGGTTGAAACCTGCTGTAGCGGAGTTCGATGCACTGGCGACCAATAATTAGGACTAAGTAGCCTAGCAGATCCCGCTATTATTGTGGGATCATGACCAGCTCTTTTCTGGGGCTGTCTCATCATTGCAACGCTTCACGTTCATGCTCTTTTTATTTCAGCATTAGGATCACCTACAGCCCTGTTAACTACACAGTCGCCACAACTGCGGCTGAGTATCCGTTTCTTTTATGATGTTCAACCCTAACGTCAATCAGTAATCTTGGTTTGTTTGTGCAGGATAACATCAGGCTCCCAGCGGCTGAGAAATAATCGCTCGAAGCCTGATCATTCGGGAGATTTATTTATTTTTAAAATCTTAAAAATCAAGCTAATAATTGTAATTTCAAATCTTCTTACTTTTTTCTTTTTGTTATTTTTAGGGTTACTTCGCCGATCCCGTTTCCCTGCTCAACTTATTCTGTGTATATAGGTCGAGGCTAGACCTGGGCTTATGAACGCCCAGGTTAGGTCACCGATAATGATCTTTTCCAGGGCAAGGCTACGGAGTCTTGTTTCTAAAGATGAGGTCGGATTTGATGCTGATATCGCTGGACCGGGAGTGAATAGTTTGCCGATTGTTCCATACACAATGCCTAATATCTCTCAGGTACTAGCAGCTTTCCTGGCTACATCATTGATAGCGCTGGATACCGTCATTCTTGCCTTCGCTCCAATTTATGTGCCTCCACGGCTCCTAAATACCGGCAATGCTGTAATGGCTGCTGGGATGCGTCAGTCCTACCGCCGATCAAGGGCCAACTTCCCCAAAACCAAACGCGCAAAGGCAGTTGAAAGCCAAAACGAGCGTACGCATGCCCTCATGGCTTTCACAGTTGCTATAAGTGATTATATCCTTGTTACTCAAGTATCATTACTCATCATCGCATGGACCGCTGAAACATGGGCATTCCACCAATGTTGAGGTTCGTTCGCCGGGAACTACTCTGGCTCTGGTCGGGAGCTGTGTATGGGGTTGTGACAATATTCACTTCGCGCGCCGTGGCAACAGGCATGTCTGGTAACTCCAACAAGATGGGATTTAGCCAGCTTGTGCCATTGACTCTTCTCGAATTTCCAGTATTTGCAGCCATGGAGAGTCACGTATGTAGTTTTCCCTTACCGCTTTTATCTATTCTCTCTCTCTCTTCATTATCTCCGAAGGTAGATCTAGACTACCAGGAGAAGCTCAAACAAGTTGAGAAAGCCAAATTTAAGGAGGCGAACCTTGGATCAGCCCATATCAACAACTCGCGACCTCGACCGATATGTCTATCTCTTGCGAACATACATGAAATCCCCGCACAGGCAGACCCTGATAGCGATTCGTGAAGTTAAGGAGAAACTAAAAAGGCGAGCCGATGCTATTGAAAATCCGTACCTTTATGATTGACTCACTGGAGACGATTTATCCAATTTATCGAGGCTTCAACAAGGTGTTGCGGCACACGCAGTGGCTATGTTTACAACCGCAACTTTACTAGGCTAGTCAATGGCTTATGGTATAGCCAGTATCAATTTGGCCTTGATTGTAATCTTGCTTCTTGCTAGCGCTCGCAGACTTTTCGGGCTCTTCTCGGTTGTGTTAGAAATGTCCCATCATCATTGGCCACCTTGGTTGCAAGGAACCTTTACTGGACTCAAGTTATGAAAACCATGGTGACATAATGGGAATGAGTCAGGCGGCTGGAGAGGCTGAACAGGATACGCAGCAGGATGGGCAGGAAGATGATGGTCAAGAATAAACTTGGGCAGGAAAGCTGAAGCCTTCAGGACCAAATTCCTACGTTATGTTTACAAACGTCGGTCTACCAATCATCTTGAAAACATGAAAATGGGATTCCGAAGCGGAGTACCCGATAATGAACCCGAGACGTTGATGAGATATTTCAGGCTGAGAATATGGTTTGGACGATGAAACATTCCTTCTGCATCCTTTTATGGGTTACTCGACCCACTGATATTCCTTCGGCTCCGCTGTTGTGAACACTACCTTGTGTTCAGGTGTGATAGTGATACCGGATACACTAAAATCTGACTTGATGACGAGTTTATCTTATGAGAGGGTAAAACATGATGTAGTTCAAGGAGACCAGCTGAAAGCAAGGCAGCATATCTCTGGGGTGGGGGGTTATATATAGTATGGGACTGCAAAGGACTTGACGACTTTTTCTTATCATTCACTCAGAACTTTTTATTGTCCATCTCCAACAAAAATTCTCATTTGCGTCCAGAACCAGAATTCCTTCCACTTATATCCTTGACTTCATCTACCACTCTGTTTTTTTCATCATGCACTCTGTCGTCGCAACAAGTCTCCTCTTCCTTGGTCTCGCCTCTGCTCAATACGGCGGCCAAATCAAGGTCAAAGACGACGGCTGCCCCCAGTTCACTGCTGGCGAAAAGTCACAACCTCTCAGCTGGGTAAAGGGCAACAACATTTGTGCCGACCTCTCGGATATCTGCCCTGACGGCAAATGCTTCATGGCATTCCAAGCCCTCGTGACGGGCACCGACAGCAGAACGCCCGCAAAAATGGGAGCTTGTCCGACCGATGATTGCTCCTCGGATTGCCAGACTTGGGATGTTGAGTCGCAGAGCAACAGCATCAGTGTGGACTGCGCTGAGTTCACTGGACAGCATTACTTCTACTTGGGCGACTAGATACGGGAGATTGTCATTATTTACCTTGCACTGACAAATTGGAAGTCCTATATCATCTGTAAACATCGGTTGTGGGGATAGTACTGCCAGGATGTTTGCCAGTTGTCATCATCGACTTTGACCTGATCCAATACCAGATTTTACTCAATTTTAGTAAACGTCAATACCTGCAACCATTGATACAATAAACACGACTTCTGCTAAGCAACATTCTGGCTCTGTGGAAGGATTTTCTATAATTATTGTGCAGAATACCTTCCATCGTTTTTTGCCTCCATAAAGCAGTGCACGCTCTAAACGCCGTCGGATATTTGCGAAAATCTCGCCATAGCTCTGAGATCCACTGACTTGAGTAGTCAAGCATAAACGGGCAGTTTCATTCATAATTTCAGGTAGAGAAAATTGTGTGGCTAGTCTGGCTAGAATCACGCTCCTCGGGGGCCGGTCGACATACATACGAAAGCACATGCGAAAGATAAACCTCTATTTCTACTACTTATCAGTATGTTGAATCATCTTTTATGTCGCGGTCGGTCTCATCAAAGTCTCGATCACATTCTTCATCTGTTGACTTGCAGATCGAGCATCGAAGAAGTGGAGGCTGTTCGCGGATATCTTTCTTGGCACCGTGGTGATCTACATTCTTCTCACGATTTTCTCCAAGTATAACCTTGGCTTGGAATGGCAGCTGTAATACTGATATTGTAAAGAGTTTGCTTTCTCTTACAATCCCATCCAGCCTTCGTGGGATAAGAAATTTGGTGGTTTGGACGAACCTCTGGTTTGCGTCGACACAGGATTGCAGAATAAATTCTTGAGCAGCATGCACGTTGCGCAGGTGAATTGACGTTGTGTTCCATCTTCACTCCATTCTAACATAAGATTCCAGAGCATCGTTCTGATGTTTGCACCAATCATCATTCTGTGGTACGTCAAGATTGACATGGCCAAAAAGGACCTCTATTCTTCATCTGGCTCGTCGGCGGCACAACAGTTTTCAGTGGCCTCCCACAGCAAACAGTGGTAACGATAACGAACGACTCATGCTGGAAATTCACATCCGCCATGTGCTGGACCGTACTAGATCCGATCTTTGGCGCCCTTACTGCCTCACTCTCCGTCCTTGATGCAGCGATAATGGGTACATGGAACCCCATCAAGATAAAGATTGGAACATCGTGTTCTCACTCGAGACCTCGAACACAGGGGTGGACCGATCTGGAGCATGATACGAGGAATACTACTGCGGTGCGACGGGCTCCGGTGGGGGATTCAGATTCGATTGAGAATATTATTAGTGGGGATTAGTGTGGTGTTGTGGAAATGGGAATTCTAAGGACGGATGAGGTTGAGCTTCTGATGAGTCGGATCAGGGGATGAAGAATTATCATGCAAAATAGGGAAAGGATGGAGGATGGCATATTTGTCAAAATTGCGATACCCAATCTAGACACAATAACAAGCTTTGTCTCTGATTCCTTACGCGATAAGCATCATGGCAGCAGCACCATTCAAGACGGAGCCAGGATGGTTCGAGGCTGAATAGGTACATAACCCGCCAATGTCTGGGAGCAAAATCCGCCAAGCTCCAAAAGCACAGATGTTTATTGGACCAGAAATCTCAGGTGGCCCAAATGAAGCTGCAACATCGCCATTCTGGCCTACTGCTGAGGAATGGGTGGTTTTGCTGGGTCACCATGGGGTTTAACCAACACGCCTGTGACTTACGACCCTCCTGTCAGTGACCCATCTGGTGAGTCCATCACTGCACCTACTACTAACAGTCTTCGTTGATAACCATGTTTTCTAGAACTTGAGAGTGAATCTGTCGGTAACGAAACTCTGGCTCGCCGTAACTGCTATCTCCAAGTTGAACCTGCCCGCAAGCTTCCTCAGATCAACAAGGTTCCTTACCTTCTACCGACTGGCGAAGTTTCTGTTCACATCACTTAAGATTGTTGCGTCGTCGATTTTCTTAAGCAAGCTGGTGGCAAACCTAAGTGGATCAAGCTAGCTGCCTGGGGCATCAAGGGCAACGGTCACTTCTTGCATGTTGAGAAGAACAACTTGCAGATAGCTGGCATTGTTGATTCTTGGATTCAGAATAAGTCACGAAATGGCACAAAGACTGTATGATATCGCGAATGTTTGTGGCTTCAATAAACTAGCATGGATAATCTCTTGCTTAGGACCCCATCCCTTGCATGCTGAATCAATACCAAAGCATCTGTCTCTTGTGATATAGTTCTTAATCCAACAGCCGTTTAATAACTATATCGGAAAGCTCTGTCCTCCTTGTCCGTCAAGTCAGACTTAGGCAAACCATTCTTATCTAGAATGACTTCACCAGTGCTTTGGCACTCTCCAGCCACGTCTCTCTTCCTGTTATCTCGAGTGCACAGAGTGCGATAAATAATCATCGTGAGGAACAAGAGGCACCATGTAACAATACTTGTAATGACTCCCTCTCGATATCGTGGCCCGTGGGTCCAGAGTTGAGGCGACCCAATGCAGCCAGCGCAATATCCGATGAAGAACATACAGTTTACCAGGGCTCTCTTGGTGTTACCTTTGACGTTTGAGGCTGAGAGGGAGAGCAGGATTGACATTGTCGCGGTAATGCAAGATGACTAACGAGGAGGTCAGCGAATGTCATATTTCAAGAAGCAGTTCAACGTACTACCCATGATGCTGCGATTAAACCCCAACCAGCGCTGACATCGAGCTTCATCAAGAAGACGTTGCCAATAAGAGGCGGGATAATCAGAACCAGCACGACTAACGATCGCTGTCGGGGGAATAAGGCGCACAGTCCGACACCAACCCACAGGAGTCCAATCTGCACAGCTCCCGAAGGTGCGGTATACAGCATAGTCTCTAGCTTTGTGTAGCCAATTGACTTGATAACCAGTGACGCGAATGTGAGTACAGGCGACTGCATGGTAACCAGAACTCCGAACCAAAACACAGCCCAGGCTTTGGGATCCATCAAAGTCTCACGAAGTTGGCTGGTACTGAAGCTTGTCTTGTCACCTCCCTCCCGATCATGGGCCATGCGCATGGACAAAACCTGACGTTCTCTTGGCGTCAAAAACCAAGCATCTCGCGGTCCATTCGGCATGAGTGTAAAGAATGCAATGCCCGCAACGGCTGTCATGGCACCGCAAACGAGGAACAGGGTGCGCCAGGGGGCAAGGCCAAGGGATGTATTCTTTCCAATGCCATACATGAGGAGACACCCGACAACTTGCGCAACGCCATTCATGGTGACCCAAAGGGCAGTTCGCAGTGTATGTTCTGACTTGCGATACCAGATAGACGTAATGGTGACGAATGCAGGTGATACGGCTCCTTCGCTGAAACCGAGGAGAAAACGAACGGCGGCGAAACCGGCGAAGTTGTGAGGTGCTGCGAGACACATACAGACGGCGCCCCATACAATCCTGTTGAGAGTCAGTATGGACTCAATGCGAGCAATGGTGAACGTACACTGTAACTCCAACAAACTTGGTGAGGTGGAGTCTACTCATGAGATAGATGCATGGATACTCGGCGACTAATTGACCGACGTAGAAGATGGAGCTGCACCAGGAATACTGAGAGCTGGTCAAGTTGAGGTCGTCTATGAGACCAAAGACAGCGGCGTAGCTCAGGCTCTGCTTGTCGAGGTACTGTAGGAAAAATACAAAACACATCTACATTCCTTTGAGTCACGAAAAGGGCTTGATCACGGCTGGGAAACTTACGAATGGCAAGATAACCATGTCAATCTTGCGAAGAACAGCCTTCTCTTCTTCAGCGGTATATGAGTCGTCCATGTCGAGCATCTCTCCCCTCGCTTCAGGCTCATCCCGCTCAGGCACAGACATTTTCTTCTCGAGAGCATTATCCATGATGTCGAGTGTTGTTGAGATTAATGATTGATTAGAAATGTTGTCAATGTGCAAGCCTGGTGGGAGACACTGCCAGATATCGCAGATCCTCGTGGGGAACTGCTCAATTATATCATGATCCCAGCAGCATGGTACGCCGTTATCAATTTTTGTCAAATGACATGAACCGGTGTCGGATTCTCGGCGACAGGAGCCACTATGGAGAAAACCTTATCGCGACGCGGGGGAAGACACGGAGCCGATGAGATGGGCCATCGATCCGATGGCTCATTGCCGGGAATAGTGCCATTTTACCGATGGCCATGTTGCCGATTGCGATAATCTCCCCCGTTATCGGTAATGATCGGCGCTGGGTGTTACACGACGCGAGGGGGTGATCGAGATGAGATTGTGATAAAAAGCCACAGTCTTGGATGGTTTCTGCGTCGACATCTCAATTTTATCTCACTTATCTTAGCACTGAAGTCTATCCCGCTGTGCTCATTACGTCCCATCCCTCGCAAAATGACTCAAGTCGACACTGTACCCGGTGCAGACATCAAGCCATGGCTTCGCAACCCTCCCAAGAAGCATCTCTTCATTCATGCCAACATCATCGACGTGTCAACGGGAAACATCCTCCAAGACGCATCACTCTCAACCAAAGCTGGCAAAATTGAGACAGTCTACACCTCGACACCAAAACAATATCCCGATGGTTACAACATCGTGGACTGCAAGGGCCGATACCTATGCCCGGGTCTATTCGACGCTCACGTTCACCTTTGCGCAACGCCAGGATTCTCGGACTTATCCAAGGTCTTTGGCAACCCTAATGACATTTCCTTATTGAGGCAGCCGTACGTCGCATCACAAATGCTTTATCGCGGCTTCACTTCAGTTCGTGATTGTGGCGGCGCCCAACTCCCTCTGAAGGAAGCTATTGAAGAAGGCGTCTTTCCTGGCCCTCGGCTATTCATCTCAGGTCATGCACTTTCACAGACTGGAGGCCACGGCGATTTAAGAAGTTCCTACGAGAAGCACGAATGTTGTGGCGGACACTCTGTTGGGTCATTGGGCCGCATCTGCAACGGTGTACCAGAGTGTATGGCCGCGGTTCGAGATGAGATTCGATGTGGAGCGGACTTCATCAAAATCATGGGCTCGGGTGGTGTCGCCTCGCCGACCGATAAGCTAGAACAGTTGCAGTTCACCAAGTCGGAAATCCAAGCTATGGTTGAGTGTGCGAACAATGCTGGAACCTTTGTTACGGCACATGCATACACCACTAAAGCGATCAGGCACTGCATCGACAATGGTGTCAAAGGTATAGAGCATGGCAACTTTGTAGACGCTCCGACAGCGCGTCTTATGGCTGAGAAGGGCGTCTATTTGACCCCTACGCTTATTACATATGCTCAAATGGCTTCCGACAAATGGAAGAACTTCCTACCTCCTGAGTCACAAGTCAAGAATGCTCAAGTCTTGAAATCAGGTCTTGAAGCTCTCCGCATCGCTTCCGAAGCTGGTGTGACCATGTGTTACGGCAGTGATCTTCTCGGTCCGCTTGGTTCAGCTCAAACGCAAGAGTTTTCTCTACGGTCTCAGGCTCTCAAACCTCTGGAGATCTTGCGAAGCGCGACAGTCAACCCCGCTAAGATGATGGGCTGTGAGACCAGCTTAGGTCAATTGAAGGAGGGCTTCCGAGCCGATGTCCTTATCATGGACACGAATCCGCTGGAGAATATCGAGGTCTTTGACCATCCAGAGAAGTACATCTTGGCGGTCATGAAGGATGGTCGTGTTTACCGCAGTCAGTTGGAGTCTTTGGCAGTGGATGGTGGAGTCCCCATCCGATTCAATTCGGTGCTGTAGTTCAAAGTGGACAATCGAAAAGCATGTTTTAAATCATGAACTTTTCCGCATCGGTAGCATAAATACAGACATTCAACGCGTGCGGGGGGGTGCTCCTGAAAATATTCAATATGCAATACATTGTTTAATAACCATTCTTGGACTCCTATGGCTGAACCAGCATTTCCCAGTAGCTTGTGTTGGCGACATCTAGAAAACTAAAAGTTCATCAACCGACACATACTGGCTGTCATGGAGCCATATCGGGAGGATAACCAGCAAAGTCCAGTACGTCAAACCCTGTGAGGCCCATCAAAAACGTCTGGTCGTCATTATGTATTGTCGAGAGACGATACATCTCAAACTGATCAAGATTCTCGCCCGCCAGAGGCTGTTGCGTTGGCAGCTGTGAAACGAGCGGTTCGAGAACTGCATCAGCGCGTGCGCTCCAATTGAGATTCTGCTCAGGCCCTGCAGGCCAGAAATCTGCCTCTGATGCTGGTTGTACCTGTGCAGTCTGATCAGAGCCTGTGGCGTCTTCAGCGATCGCTTCGTCATTATGTACACCCTGTGAACGTTCTTGGGTTGAGAGCCACTCTGCCCAGTCGTTATACGCTGATGACAGTAGCCCCTCGTCGCTCACGTTAGTTAGGGGTTGTCTCGACAGGCTCAATTTACTCCATGCCTCGTTCGAGATTGAACGGAGAGCTTCGACAAATCTCACACCAACCTGGGCGTTCGGATTACCTGTCGCCATTCTTCGCAGAAAGTCCAGCCCAAAGCGCACACGTCTTTCGTATCCTGGATCTCGATCAAGGATACCTGCAATGAGAGTGACGATGGTGGCGATGCTGCAGCCCTGGAAGTCCGTGAAAGAGAATCGCGTGGTGTATCCCGTCTGGTTTAAGTCCTCAAACAGCTGGAGGAGCTTCTTGGACGCCTTTGAACATGACTTCGATAGTTTCTCAGCCTTTCCGTCAAGATTCGACGACTCCGAATCTCCTCCCAGATGTTGTCGAAGAGTCATCCTTACAACAGTAATCAGTGACATCTTACCCATTACAATCCAGGCATAGTAATAGTTAAGCCATATATGAAAGACGGCGCGATAACGGGAGTCTTGAGGAGGAATAGTCTCTAGGTCGAACCCTTCAGTCAATGTGTCCTTCCACTGCCTTAGCTGGTCTTCCAGGCTCTCTGTGTCTTCCCGATTGGAGGTGTTTGTAACTGTTGATCTGCCCATGTCAGCATATGATAGGTGAATACTAAGCTGCGCACGTACTCCCAATCCGCTACCCTATCCAGAATGATTATGAGACGAGCAAAGGCTATCTGGAGAAGAACGTTGTTGAACTTCTGTGTGTTATCAAATTCTGGCAAGATAGTCGGCAACGGAACCGTGATAATCTCGGGTGCCACAGATCGAGGTCGATTTAGCTTTATTGTCGAGCACCTGAAGCCAAAAGCATTAGTCAGGACAAAATGAAGATGTGGCATTTCTAGTACCAACCTTTCAAGGGAATAGATTGACCACCATAAGCGACGACGAACCTCTCTTTCTCTGGCATTTATGGATTGATCGTCCGAATCCTGATGTAGATCAAACGCCAGAGCCTTCCTCAAAGCCATACCCGTGTAGACATACGAGGATCCGATGGCATTCAAAGGCATAAGATAGACACCAAGTATAAGGCATGCCTGTATCGATCTGAGGCCTGGGCGTTCAATGATATCTGGCACAAGTGCCTTAGCCTTCTCAAAGAACAAGCGCCCGGGATCATGTTCATCGATTCGTAAGCTTCCGGGCCGCTCCAATGGTGTCCAATGACTGCCAAGAGCAAAGATAGTTAATGCAAGACAGATGAAGCTGGGGTCAAACCTCAGAGGGCATGACGTGCTGGCGTAGAACTGGTCAAGTTCATGGATAAGTTGAGCTTGGTCGAAGTAGAAGAATACATCGGTGCCGCGCCTAATACAGACCTGGAGGAGGAAGTCTGCGATTGAGCGCGGCGGGAAAGAATCGACTAATTTCTTGAGGCGAGCTTGTTCGGTAAGCGAGGGATTATTTGGACGGGTAATGTTCTTGACATGGTCAACCTCCCATGGACGCATTTGTATACGAGATGACTCACAGCCTGCAGATTGACCATATCTTGCTCCTCTGGACCTGCTATTGGGTCTAAGGAGAACGCTTCGCGTAGCCTCGTCAAGAATCGAGGCCATAGTATGCTTTCAGTCTGGTCTGTCCTAGTCAGTGAAGATGCTAGTCAATTGAAGGTGTATACATACGGCTATCTATAGAGATGCTCTCCTGGGGTGTCGCTCCAGTCTGAGATGAGCCAGCAGCGACGGCAATGGAGGCATCGCCAGCAGGCATGGGGCTTTCACTTTGCGGCGGAGATAGCCTGTCTCTATAATTTGTCAGTTTTTCTTAATCACGCCGGATATGAGGCTCACGCACCTGTCAAAGCGACAGCTGAGCTTACTTGCTTGACATCTTTGGCAGATGCCGGGACTTGACTCAATGCATTTGCTTTTCCGAGCCTTGCATCGATCGCACCTGAATGGCGATGGTGTCATCAGTTCCGAAAATTGCCATATTGCTTTCGACTGAAACTCACGCTCGAGGTGCGCGTTTCCGATTCTCTTCGGCAACGCGTCTGCGACGACGACGTCGGGCCGCGGTTAATGATTCCATGCGTTCTGATGCAAGATTATGGAGATCGATTGACGGGGTGGTGGAACCACGGCTGCTTGTCATTGAATAGGCTAGGTTCATCGGTAAAATAGCCATAGGCTGGCTTCTTATCGGCTATCTGTTAGCCTTTTCCAATTACAAGTTTTAGCAGATTATCGTCTTTGCTTAGGGTTGCCTCAGTATTATGTTAGCGCCTTAGCATAATGCCCTAGTGACTACCCTATACCAGCACAGGTCTGTATCGATTGACATTTTCCCCTCTGCGTGTCTCTCATTAGTCGCTGGTATAGGTGCAACGCCAAGTGACTATGTGGCATAAAAGCATGTGAGAGTTGAGCCATAACAAGTGTCAGGTTGTACTTAATTAAGTAGTCTCACTCAAAAGAACAATTGCTTCCTATTGATAGCTGAGTAGTAACTCTATTAAGTATTTTCGTAGACGGTAGAACAGAGCCAGACTATCTGGGGGTGGTATTCCAATGACATCCAGGACCCTTGACCCCAATTTTCTCATTCTTCTACTATCCGCCTTTTGCCATATTACCTTTCTCATCACTCGTGAGGGGTCACTGTAAAAACGTCTTGATTACGAGTCATGGCGACTTTCTCACGGACATCTCGAGTCAAAGCGCCGCAGTCGCTGCAACGATGCCCAACGCTTCCCGCACTAGTATTGTCGATCTTCTCCAAGAAAGACTCTCATGTTGGGATAGCAGAAGTAGAAGAGCGGCACAGAGGTGAGATGCATTGAGACCCCTAAATACTTCCTGGCTAAGCTAGCTTGCCAAGAAACACAAGTAGCAGTCTGGCGCCTATCTTCTATTTTTAATTACACCGCTTGCTTGCGGAAAGCATTCTACGAGTCATTTAAAAACGTGGGGTAGCATTGATCTACACTCCACCTCAATAGACAATTGTTGAGCCTGGAGTGATATGAGACGTATCAGATGCATGTATTTAGTCAGCATGTGTTTGGAAGAATATAAGACAGGCTGTTAGCCTGGGTCCTAAATTACCAGTATTTCAAACCCATTGACTGCAACGCTCTACTTCAGAACCCCTTACCCAAGCCTTCACCTATATCTCTATATCCATTACGATGGCGCCATCTCAGATCCAAGACACGCCAGAGCCTGCACAGAAGAGCGTTGATCTCGTGGAGCGCCCCAAGGGTGAATCAGTACTCACAGACAAAGACCGAAAGGCACTCGTCTTCACCGACAAGCACAGTTCACCTGATGTCTACGTAAACTCTAGCAAAGATACTCTATGGCATCCCTGGACAGGAACGCTAGAGCTCAAGCCTCTCCGGTTCGAAACAAGATCTGGCAGTTTCGTTATTGGGTTGAGAACTCCTGTCGATTGTTGGCTCGGAAAACATAGACATCGGGGCACCGTTACTGCTGTGACACTCTCCGGCAATTGGAGATACAAAGAGTTCGTATGCCATTAAGCCTGAAGATACTTTGACTGACTCCTCCAGGTACGACTGGGTCGCTGGACCTGGTGATTACGTGGTTGAAAACCCTGGAACTATTCACACGCTATTCATGGGAGCTGGTGCGGAAGTGGTATTTACCATTACAGGAAGTCTTGAGTTCTTCAATGATGATGATAGTTTGAGGGAGACGATGGATATTTTTAGCTTTGCCGAGCTTTATTATGATCACTGTGAAGAGAAGGGCATCAAACCAAATGATAAGTTATGGTATTGAGCAACATCTAGCTAGGCCTTGGGGCAATTATATTTACTTGCAACTCAATAGAAGTATTTAGGATCAAGTTAATAGTACTTGCGAAAATAATTGATTTTAGGGCTTAGTCTTATTACTTCTATGCTTAGTCTTAGCGGTGTAATGTACCAAGTAAATATACTTTCACGGAAAACCTGGCATGGAAAACGACAAATATAAGCCAACCGATGTTACTCTGTCTTTAATATTCCCCCAAAGTTCATTACTCCCAATGAAGTCTGCCTTGGGTATATATATTCGTCTTGTTTTCTTATCTTCCTTGTTTCTACCAACACCCTAGCCGGCAAGCCCGCCGTTCTTACGAGGGCACTTTCAGGCGGTGAACGAGCTACATCTCAAATTCTTTTAAATGTTGACTCCAAAGTAAGCTGCTTCAATCCCCATTCTTAGACCAGAAGAGTAGAAAACGATTGTAATCCAACCAATAGTATATAGAGACAGGACCTCAAGCACCTGTTTCTTACCCGCCGTGGTTGGAATGATCTGCAACGGAGCACTTCATCTCCGCCGTAGCTTTCCACGCTAGAGCGTCAGGTAACCAAAGTCGCGGGAAAGTTAATGACCGAGGAGCTGAAAAGAGGTCAGTAAGCGGTGTTGCAGCTGAACATTGTGAGTCCCATGATCTGAAATTGACACAGATTAACTTCTATTGCGGCAGTTGTATATTCATGTCGCTGGACGTTGGTTGGTTGAGTCGGAAAATCAGGCTGAGCTCCAATATCTCTTAGTACAATAAACCATAGATTAGGAGAGGACTTCTTAAGCGTAGGGGCAAGTCTCTTCACTCAGTATAGTAATCAATCAGTTCAGAATATAGTTCATAATGCTGCTCCACTTTCAGAACTGTCATCGTATTACTGATGGACAACGAGTTCAAGTGGCGTATACTTTGAGGATAGGGGTCGAAGTACAAAGGGTAAGTTTATAATTGGCCAGTATATATAGTTAGAACAAGATACATCACAGAGGTTCGATAGAAGAAATTTAGAAAAGAAATTATTATTAATTATAATTTTAATGCATTTTCATACTTCGGCGTTGTATAACGGATGTTCCAAAGCCGTAGCTGCTGGTGCTTGTTGCCCCTTTGTTTGGCAGGACGTGATACGCAAATTCGTATTTTCAGGAAATGTGACTGACAGTTGAAGGTATCGATATCTTCACTAAGATGTAGGAATCCAATCAATGGTAAACTGAAGTTTTAACTCTTTTGTAAAGCGTTAAGCACCACACTTGGTGCTTGAAAAAAGAACTCATGCACTTCCGCATAAACAAGTAGTTGTAACGACTTGGTAACAGATGCGATTCGTTACTGCCAGAGAAGGAAGCGTAATCGTGGTATAAGAGGAGATATCGATCAGACCATGCTGTCTCTCAATGTCCTTAGCGGCTTCACCCTGTCCAGTTTGCTGTAATATCCTCGATGAGCTCTTTCATCAAGTCCTTGTTGAGGATGGCTCAGTTGGCAGTTTTGTTGGCAGCTGTTTGGGATCTAAGAAGTCGTCTCAAGACCTGCTCCTCAACACGTTGAGACTCTTTGCAGGGATTGAGCCTCAACTCGATGTGATTCTTTGCAGGCTTCTCGACACGGTGGCCAACAATGCGGTAAGCCTTAACGATTGGGTACATCGATTGATTGTTTGAGGCTTTGTGAGCAAGAATCAGCTTTCCCATCTTCTTTTCAGACTCTCCGAAATCAGAGCCTTCTGACCCAGAAAGTTCAGTCTCAGAGCCGCCAGACTCAAGGTTTCGAGGCTGGTTAGGTTCCGTCTTTGAATGGTTGGCTGTAGTCAAATTGGAGTTGGTCTGAGGGACCACCTTCAGAGTCTTGTCCTCAGGCTGAGGGGTGGCCCGTGGAGTCGGCATAGCCACTTGATCATCGTTGAAGTGGGCTGTCTTGATGAGCTTGCCCTGCATGTAGAAGTTGATCTTGATGCGGCGAGTAGATGGGACAGAACCTTGACTTTGGAGCTCAGCTTCATCAGCCTTGCGCTTTTGGGAACGGGTGATCACCATCGGAAATTTGTAGCGGGAAAGCAAGTAGTGTACAGGAGATAGTGTACAAAGAGTAGTGTACAAAAAGTAGTATACAAGATGGGGATGCGAAAGCGAATATTGACGTGTAGTCAGTCTCAACTGTCGGTGATGTGTGAGTAAGGTTGAAAATTCGAGATGGGATTTGAGGGGAGGGCAGCCCTTTTATAGACCAGAAAAGGTTTTCGTGCGCAGCAATATTCAGAAAACTTGAAGTGCGAGGAAATGGAAATGAAAGTTACTCATCTACAGAGTTTTGAAGATAAAGTATCTGAGTTCAAGACGGCCGTTGATTAGAACGATGCAAATCTGCGCGAGATTTCGTACCTAATTATTATAGAGCATTAGACTTCAATTTACAAAGCTTAAAGATAGTTCTCATTTCCGCTTCAGCCCATGACTGGTCGGACAGACAAACGCTGCCAGTATTTGTTCGAAGTGGTGTATGAAAATCAGTTTCCAGAGTTATTTGTGTGGCGACGATAATATAGGAGACTGAAACTCTCTGAATAAAAGAGTGTAAAACAAACAAATTCCTGAACCCTGCTCTATAAACACCAATAATCTCCAATTTTACATCAAATCCTTGACGAATGTCGTTAAATTACTAATTCAGATATTCATTCCTGGCTCCGCAGCTTAATCCCACAAACTATGACTACGCTTGAAGAGCCCGGAGCATTTCGACAACCTCAGTCTCTCCTTGCTTCTCAGCCAGTTGCAACGGAGTAAGGCCTTTCCGATTTTTCCCGTCAACCTTTGCGCCCGTTTCAATCAGCATGGCAACAACGCGCTGGTGACCATTCGATGCAGCTCGAGACAACGGCGTGTCTCCCCATCGATTCTTGACCTCGATATTAGCCCCTTGATCAAGAAGAACCCTAATAACATCTTCGTTGCCTTTCCGTGCTGCAATAGCAAGTGGCGTATTGCCGTTGATGTTTCTCAATTCTATGTCAGCACCCACTTCAATTAAATACTGCACAAGTGATGCATGTCCTCTGTGTGCTGCCACTGCCAATGCCGTGTCGCCCTCTGCGCTGCGGACATTGATTTTCGCGCCGAATTGGAGTAGCAGTTCTACCATGCTCCGATGTCCGTACCTCGCTGCGAGGATAAGAGCCGTGTCGCCGTTGTCAGATTCCTTGGCTTCGATCGCCGCGCCTCTCTCAAGGAGAAGTCTGGCAAAGTAGTCTTTTCCGTTGGCAGCAGCCCAGAGCAGGGGGATGAAACCACCCATGTTCTGCTCGCTATTGACAAGACCTGCTGAAGGCAGCTTGGTTGAACCAGATGATCCTGAGTTCTCTTTGCCCTGAAGCGCTTTTTGCTTATCCAATTGACTCTGTATAAGTGTTTCAAGCCAGTTTCCCGATCCTTCCGCTCTTTCCCTGTCGTCGAGGGTTTCCCTGCTCTCCTCTCTGTCACGTTCTGATTTGTCCCTACCCATCCTGACATTTTCGATCGACAACTCGGTACTCCGAAGCCTCTCCTGTGCTTCTACAATTTCCCTCTCAACTCTCTTTCGTTCTTCCGCTAGTTGTCTTTCCTTCTCTGCTACCCCGTCCAGAACCTTGTGCCATGATGCAATCGATGATTCTTCGTTTACTTGGTCTTGAGTAAGTCTTCGAAATTTCAACCTCGAACATTCCTCTAAAATCCCGCATAAAACAAATTTGGCAACTTCTATAGCTTTCTCAATCTTATCGGACGAATCTGAATCGGGTGGTGGTCTTTCGTCTGTTTGAGCTAATCGTAGTAGGAAGATTGACCCTTGTGCAATATCCTCTTTTTGCACAACGATTTTCACGGCCATAGTTCCGCTACTTATGATTTTATCTCGTAGATCCTCGGGGTGCATATATTCCAGACACTCTTTGATACTTTGGAGTTGGAGAAATGTGGATGTAGCTAGCATAAAGCAGTCTGCAGATTCTTCTCGATCGGTACCGTCAATTTTGAGAACAACAATAATATCACGATTTCCATGTCCTTCTCGAAGCCTAAACCTAAGCAGATAGTGTCCGCTGAAAGGCTGCATCCGGTCTTGCGCATCAACAACTAGGGCGCGTCCTTTGTCCCACTCCAGTGGCGGCCAAGCTTCGATAAGGTGGAGTTTGAACTTCTGATGGCCGTCAATATGAAGCCAGATTTGTTTTCCTACTGGTTGAGCCGGTTGAGATTGACGCTCAACTCGGATTCGAACTTTTTGGGTATTTTGCTCAATTTCTGATTTGCATAGTATTGGTCCATAACCTTGCGGCCTTATACAGTCGCTAAAAGTCGCACAAAATGATGTACGGTGCAGTGGAATAGCAATCACACCTTCTCTGTAGCCCTCGAGGCCACAGTTCAGCAGACCGTATAACATGCCATTCTCTGAGCTCTGGAGCTTGAGGGAAGTGCGTATGTATCCCCCAGAAACTGAGAACGTGTTGACAGACGTCGAGTCGACTGTTCTAGGGACAATGCGACCGCATTTGGCGAAGTCCGCTGGTGAACTTGCGAATATCCCGGCAGATGTGCTATTCTCCACGCGGTCTGTCTGACCTTTGACTTCCATTCCTTGGACCTTTACTCCCCATGCTAATATGGAGTCGTCAGTTGTCTGTTCCATGATTTTGAGCTGCAGTCGCTCGAAAGCTTTGTGACCCTCGCCGTAGATCATGGGCATGGTAACGTTGAAGATCCCCAAGAGACAGTAGGCGATGTCTTCTTCCCTTTTCGTTGTCCTTTTTGACGCCCAAGACATTCGCTGCGCGACGCTTGCTTGGTGAAAGTCAACCCAGCCGAGAAGGAATTTCCGCGGAATACCTGTAATGTCCTCGATTTCGCTGACCAAGTCTTCCTTCGTGCCAATAGGGGCCCACGTTTGATCGTAAAACCGGAGCTCGCTGGGGGCAAGGAGCTCTTGCAACGTCCATCCTCGCGTAAACCATGAACTTGTGAAGAAATTGGACTTTGTGTCCCAGATATCCTGTTGCAGAGAAACATCTACCATGTAGGTATAGCATACCGCTGCCCTACGATACCATTGAAACATAGAATTGATAGCCTCGTCGAGTTCCTTTGAGCTCTCTTTGTTGATGCAGCAAGAGTCGATCCAAGCATATTTGAGATCATCTTTCTTAGCTTGGCGGCAGCAGCCTTCAACTTTCTTCATTCCCACTTTGTCCGTGTTACCGCCAATCATGTCGTTGAAGGTGACTTCTTGATCGTCATTTCCCCATCGATGCGACAAAATGGCGTATGGCGGAATTTTTTCCCCAATGAAGGTTTCCAGCGTTAAGTTCTCAACGTTTATGAGCCGCATGGTGGCGCCAGCTCGAATTGCACCGGCCGCCAAGGACTGTAAGCTCTGTTTAATTGATCAGGGGTTACTGAGACCGACTTTTGTGACTGCGAAGCGGGGTAAAATGAAGCCGATTTTCAACTTGGAGGTTATAATGGATATTGCTGCGAGCTGGGAGGAAGAGGGTATAAAATTAATCAGGGTACCTTTGATTCCTGAAATACACGAAAAATGATAGAATTTGGCACCGAAGTCAACACTCTTGACAGATAAGGTCGGAAAGTCTGTCTCGGCCTTCTTTCGTCGCGGATGATTTTCAGCTCAGCTCAACACAGCCTTGCGGCTGTGAAGTCGAGCTTACTGCATGAAGATGAGCCAATGACAGTGACTCAATATTGGCAAGGCATAATGCTGACCAACGGATGGACAAGGGCCAAGGATCAGTCAACTTTTCCTGCACCTGAAAAACCAGTTTAGATTTAGCTAAATACACGGATCAAGATAGTGAATTACAGTCTAATTAATACTGAAATATATCAATCTGTCACATGCTCCCATGTATGCTTGCCGCGTCGCAGATTCCAAACCAATCTTTCCTAACGCTTCTTGGAGTCTTTCATAATTTCCAGTTTGTTTTCGAAAAGTCGGATCTGTATCGGCTCTATTACTAAGTGCGATGCTTAGTGTTCTCAGTTCTGTGTTGTCGAGCTTGTGGATTGCTTTTTTCGAGCTTCGCGTTCTTTGTTTTGTTTGGCGAGCAATTCAAGTTGCTTCCGGTAGTCCTCCTCGGCTGCTTTGCCAGTGAGAGGGCGATCGGGAATAATGTCGGGGGTCTCCTCAGAGTCTGAGGATTGTTTTTCTTTGCTCATATTGGGGGCCATGGTAAAAGTTTGAGTGGGGATTCAGAGATGACAACCTGTGCAACAAGCTGCGTGATTGAGGAGATGGATGGACCCTACTCTACTTTTCATAGACGTCGAATCTCGGATTTATAGCCGATTCAAATGTTGACAGGTACGAACGTCGCGTCATCTGATTGCCAGCGAGGGAATCAACCTAGAGCAGGGGCACCGTACCACCAGCAAGTCGTGATTGGTCTGTTCTACGCAGCAACGAATTAGGCTAAGCTTAGAGCGAGCTGACACCCTTCGTACTGTACGTGATGCCACACTAGCAGTGTACCAAGACCGTAACTAACACGGTGAAAAGACACAATTCACTCAATTTCACACAATGCAGCCTGAATAGCAAGGGACAATTCTTCTGCACCATGCGACCTACCATGTTGTCGTTTTGCGCAGCCACAAACAGTCTTTGTCTTGCAGTCAGGGCGTGCGGCACGACCACTCGAGTAAGCCACCACGGCTTGCCAACAATTTTCTTTGTTCTCTCTACTGAGTTATTACTCTGTGGTCGCCTCGCTGGAATTTCCTTCTCCATCCTCTATATCCTCTGCTAATATTCACCACGAATCACGGATTTCTTCAGCCTCGGCGTAGGCGCTCTCAATTAAGACTTTCCAATTCTTTACAGGAGCAGCTGCTCAGCGTTATCACTGAACAGTCTTCGGTGGGAAAGGACTTCCATGAGGACTCGCAAGATTGAGCAAGAGGAAGCTCAAAGAGATGGATCAGTCGGCTTCAAAGAGGGTCCGATTGATGAACACCCAGCTACCTGAAGTTGACGGCGGACGAGTTCAACCATCGGATAAGGTTCGTGAGCATATCCTTCCACCAGATCGATCACTAATGTCTTTGGTTAAATAGAAGCCTGTCCTCCAGCATCCGAAGCCGAAACCTCCCTACGCGTCCTTTCTTAAGAAATTTGTCGATCCCTTACAGCTGGATTATCACACCAACACGAAACACAGCTTTGTTTTTGAGTGGCTCCAATCGCTTGGGTCCGCCTGAGATGCATGCAGCCGGTCGGATAGCTATCTTCCGCCTACAGACGAGAATCCCATCCCGAGGAGGCTCGTGAGATCGATACCGGCAACGTTCCGGACGTGAGGTGCCGACAGGTTTCTCGTGTCACCCTCTCTCGCTTCAATCAGCAATCGTTCTGGAGGGGGCATGGGCAGCAGAGTGATTACCCCATCGGTCAACACTGGATCCTCGGGACTGTCTGGAAGAAGCCTGGAGGAAAATCCTCATTACAGGGAATTAAACTTGGCTGCAAATCACATCTACTTTTGGGACCGCTACGAACCAGTTCCCCAAGAAATCGCCGGCCTTGTGCAACTTATCAAGCGTGATCGTGATTCTCCAGGCCCTTCGCCTGTGGATATCCAGCATGATGCAGATTTATATCATCTACTCTTGGGCACTGCGAAGTCTGAGGTAGTAGAGTATTTTAAGAACAAGATATTCCCTAAGCCCAGATGCTCAGACAATTTGATACGCAACGACAGAATTACGATGGCCAAGCATACCCTGCCCGACACTGGATCGGGTCCCAAACTCAGCATAACTGTGCCGGAAATGCTCTATGGGTATCGTGGAACAGCATTTGGTGGCCAACACCCTCAGCTGATTTCTATGGGGACAGAGATGATAGCCGACAATCATTTGAATTCTTTGCTCTATCCTTTCCTTGTCATCGAGTTCAAGGATGATGGCGAAAGCATGTTGGTGGCGGCGAACCAATGTATGGGTGGATCAGTGTCCTATATTAATATAGCCGAAAGCCTCAACCACGGTCTGAGGCAGTGCAAAAGCGATTCAGTTCATCCGATTGATGTCGCTGCATTCAGCATCGCTATGAACGGTTCCGAAGCACGAATAAACATCGCATGGAAGGAAAATGAGCTCGGTATCTATATGGTCAATTTCAATGTTTTTCACCTCCATGATCCTCAACAATACATCAAGTTCCGTAAGTATGTCCGCAACATTATCGACTGGTGCAAGGGTGCGCGGCCTGGAAGCGATTCGCAAGTCCATAGACATCCTCACAGAGGAGAGCTGGAAGGCAGCTTCAGCGACAGCCAAGTCCCGCAAGCCACAGCCGTCGGCCGATCCTGCGGCTAAGAAGCCGAAAACGTCGAGACGTCAAAAGTGCAGGAGATGTAACAACACCGAAGAATAAATAGGAGGATTGAGATTTGGGGAGGTTACAGCAGTGAGAGCATGCGGCGCGGCGATGAGAACACAATGATAACATGGACTGGAAAATGAATAACAGATGTACTTTAGTTATATCAACCAATTTTACTCAAACCGGTGACTTGCCATTGTTTTCTCGATCGTCATGACCGATGATGGATGAGGTGTACAAAGCGTGAATTGCTACATACTCCGCTTTGTGCTTTGACATTCCGGCTGGTGCATGCATTCGCATTCTCCAGCCGCCATCTCTTTCAGGCAATGGCGGAGAGAATTGACAGCAAGTATGCGATACACGTAATTGTTGATGACACTTCAGGCGCCAATTTAAGCATAACTCTAGAAAAAATAAATGCCTGGGACAGGCTCACTCTGGCTCAGCAATATCTCACAAAACTCCGATTGATTCAAAACAACAATTCACAATGCAGACCAGGACCCTCCTTACCAGCCTTTTGACGATCCTCCCAGCCACCGGGGCTTTCAAATTCACCGGCCCCGACCCCTCCAAGCCTCTCGACGTGAGCAAAGAAATCACTATCACGTGGACTGGCGGCATTCCCAAGACCCTGTCGCCCAAATTTGACTTCACCTGGTTCTGTCAGCCCGACAAGCTGAATGCAATAGGATCCGATGTGACTCGATATGTGGATGACGTCTATTTGTCCGATGGCGAGTATAAGTTCCAGATGGGGTTCCGCAATGCGGGAAAAATGCTTATCCCATTTGCCGATAAGCTTGCTGCGAATGCGAGTTTCTCTTTCCAGGCTGTTTTCACGGATTGGCGGTTTGAAGAGGTTTTGTACTGGAGTGATAATTACACAGTCGTCGGGATTCCTCGGGGCCCCAAGGGGGAGGGTGCGGATTCAGAGGTTGAGCTTTAAGACATCATCAATCGATATTGGTCTTGAGAGGGCTTATTGGCAGATAGAAACGCCGATAATTGCTCGGTATTATGAAGCCGCCGATATGAGTGATATCTATGTTTAATCTGATTGCATCTATCTTCAAATCGCGAAGGACAGCATATTTTGGTGATGGGGCTAGGCAGGCTGCCAGTGCTGCAGGCCCACTTCGTCTTCAGAAGGGCCAGAGCCCAACAGCCAGTGCCGCCACCATGAGTCGGATGTCTCACCAACTGAGTCATCGAATTGGACGGAGGGCTTCCGTAGCCCAATTGGTTAGAGCGTCGTACTAATACTTCAATAATCTAGCAGTCCGTATAGTTACAGCGAATAGATTGACACAGACATTTTGCGATAAGCCAAGTTTCAGGTCCAAGTCGCGAAGCGCACAGCGTGAGGCGACGTGACGTGGTGGTACCAAAGTTACCAAACGCAATGAAATGTTCGTGCACAGACTGCACAATTTCACAACAGACATAAATAAATGTACAGCCCTTTGCATATTTTGCAACGTGCCAGTTCTGCTGGAGTCTGGAGTCCATCAATCGGTCACCCGCTCCAGCGCTCTTTTTTGGTGAAACCTAAAGTACTGAGCTCTGGTCTGAGTAGAAATGAGGCTCTGTGCGTAATATATCTTCTCCTTCTTGTCTGCCATTCTTTGAGCACTTGAACAGCGACACGGCGTTTTGTTCATGGCTGATAGTGTGTCAACTGACTGTTGAATGTTTTAGCTCCAAGGCTGTTAGTGGCTTATCATTTTCTAACGAATAGCACCTGAAAAGAAGCGTCGATAACAAGTTCAATGAACCACTCCTATCGACGAAGGAGATGTGCTACAACTTTTATCAAAGATATGCAACTCAAATTATTTAACTCATGCTCAATTTTGATTAATGCTTTAATTATACCAGGTAATATAAGTATACAATAACGCCTGACGTCAATATGATAGAATTGCTTTTCATTTTGTCGACTTGGGTAGGGAAGGTTACCACGTATTATTTTCCCCAAGATGTAACGCCAATCCTACTCAATGAGCTCGTATCATATACATTCAAAGGATCCAGGCCATCGGGTCCGTAACGCCACCATCAAGAAGATCGTCAACCATCTGTAAACCGTCAGAATGCACAAAAAGCTTTTGAAACGCGTAACTCACCAGAGAGTCCCAGTCATCCAGAAAACTAAGATCCATCGCTTGTAAGTCTTGAACTTCAGCCCCTTCAGGCTGCAACTGACTGAGCAGCGAGTTCAATATCACCAGCGCGTCTTGCATCGCTTCTTCGCCAGCTTTCACTATAAATTCAACCATCCCAGCTCCCGATAATTGACGCGTGATGTTTCTGATCTGTGCTATCAATATTGAGACCATGAGATGACCTTTGATGTTAGTCTCGCCTGCTTTAATGGTCCGTATGTTCCACGATTTCGCATCGTTCATCACATTCAACAGATCAGGCCGAAGTGGAGCTAACGAAAAGCAGTCATCCTCCTGAACCGTACTTCTTAGTTCGAGGATGAGTATTATGCTGGCTTGCCATGCTGCGAGACGGAAAAAGCCAGAGCTGCACGTAATGAGCTGTGCGAGATGATCTCGACCCGCAGCTCTGACATCGGTCGAGGATACTACGGACCACATTCTGGAAGCGGTTTCGACAGTCATCTTTCGAGAAAAAGCATAACTGGGTTCTTGCAATGAGAGTCCATAGTAAGGAAAGTGAAGCGCGCAAAGGTACCGACGCATGATGAAGTCGACCGCACAGAGTTCAAATTCCGTTGGGCGATTCTCGCCTTTGCTGCAGTCTTTGAGCATCCTATTGGCTTCCTTGTATGAGGCTCTCAGTTCGGCGTCAACGCGTAGCGTCTCTTGGTAAGAGTCGCCAGACTTGAGATCATTGAGTAACTTGGCCACTTTGAGACGGGAGGTAAAGGTCATTCGCAATGCCCTCGCAGTCGACATCTGAGTGAAAATGCTGTCGGGTCTGGACATGGCACCTTCGACCATGATTTGGTCATCGTCAAAGTTGCCAGCTGGTTCAGTATCGAAGTCATCTTCTGCAACCATCGGTGGTCCTCCAGACGATAGACTTGATTGAAGACAAAGCTCCAATACCGTGTTCCATAGCCGCCTTCGCATCTCGCATGCCAGCGTAGTACTTTGTGACACAAGGGCGGGATCTCTGTGCAGACCCATGGACACGGCAGTCCTGAGAAGAGAGCCACAGGCAATCCAGGGCGATTCTCCACCGACAGAGACCATTTCTCGGGCGAGAAGAAGCAGGATATTTGTCTGGAGGAATTGAGTACCCAGCCTTGACTTAAACTCTGGCTCGGATATCCATGTCTGAACTTGGTAGATCCACTGAATGGCCGAAGCTCGTAAAGGGAAGTTGTCATCGTAGGTCATGGCACCCAGGGCGAGCACCAACTTCAGCTGAGCAACAAAATTCCTGTCCGATTCGCCATCAGAGGTCCAGAGAGCATCGTATTGCTTGCTAAATGTCGGAATGTGCACGATGCGGTAAATCCTCTCTATACTCCCGAGATAGCACTCGACAAGATTGTCACAGACAGCCTTTGATGCCAATTGAGTGGTCAATGGCATCGGCCACTCAGGCGCCCGTAGTGCTTTGATGCGCTTTGCCAAAGCCTTGCACTTCTGAACTCCGATAACGAGACCTGAGGTCTCACCTGCGTACTGATCAATTGCTTCTATGACGTCGCGGAGCTGATGGTCGTTAGCATCTCCAGGCGCTGTAAGTGACACGTCGTGACTTACCAACGGCAGACCACAGACGAAATGGCTTTGCCCAAAGAATCGAGTCTTGTGAGAGATGGCTCTAGGTGTTGCTAAGGCACTGCCATGCTGTCTCTGAGAGTGGAGATGGAATGTTCCACCGAGTTGTGAGGTTGACGTTTCGAGGGTTGAAGCTGGCGTGGAAACTAGAGATTGCGCCGGCGCTGTCGCGCTGGATAATAGCTGGCCCTCGAGTTGCCGTACTCTGTTTCTCAAGATCTCGAGTTCCTGAACCGATGATTCACTGACTGGGGTCGGTGCGCCCGTTGAAGAACTTGCTGCTCCCGTCGTCCCGCCAGTAAATCCCGAGCTTAAGATAAGATCTTCAGGCGTTGGCAGCGAGACAACATTAGAGCTTTCACCAGCTTCAGTCTGAGGCAATTGAGTTGATGCCACAGATGGAGGATTCTCATAGACGCATTCGCCTTTTCTCGCGCGCATGCAATTGCTACACGGGGATCCCCGATTGCACCGCATCTTGCGCTTTCGGCAAAGATTGCATGATCTGGGACAGTATCAGCCATCGGTCTTGGAGAGGAACTTGGAGCCCGTTACACGGCTGGTCTTCGTCGGCGACGAACAGGTTCCATTGTCGCGATCTTTAATCGTATTGATCTGTGAGAAGGAGCTGGGAGGCGGAGAATTGTGTAATTGAAGTGGTGAGAAATACGCTTCTGGATCTTATGGTTCTCCATTCACCGAGTCCGGGCTTAAATCCGAGACCGATCCCGAATCCGTTAGATCGCTATTGGCTAACCTCCATATAAGCATGATAAAAGCTGCAAGGTGACTTATTTCCTTGAACAGGCATTTAATATAAAAGGAGTATGAAGGCCTGAAAATACCTAGGAAGTATTTAATGGCATTGGCCTTTGTAGTCGAACTCTTCGGTCAATCATTTTTGGCAACGACACCACTTGCATATTTTTACTGCCTCATCATGACTAAGGAAGACGACGCCATAAAGCTTCAAGGACTGCCCATTCCTGAATTCAGCAACAAAATGGATTCAGACGAGAAGGCTGCAGCCGATGACTCGCTTAATTTATTGCCAGCCCCAGATGGCGGATTGCAAGCCTGGCTTGTAGCAGCTGGATCAGCCTGTATCTTCTTCTCATGCCTCGGTTTCGCCAACTCTTTCGGTGTTCTGCAAGAATACTACATGACTCATCAACTCCGTGGACACTCAGAAGACGCAATCGCTTGGATCGGCTCAGTTTCGACATTCATCCAGTTCGCGGTCGGAGCCTTGAGTGGCCCCATGTTCGATCGCTATGGCTCTTGGGTACGTGCTCAATCGGTGTGAGGCTGCCAATACTAACCGAGATGTAGGTGCTTCGACCGGCAGCGGTTACATATATCTTTGCAACCATGATGACGAGTTTATGCACTGAGTACTGGCATTTCATGCTTGCTCAAGGCATTCTCATGGGTACCGCAATGGCATTTCTTCAGATCCCCGCGTTCGGAGCCGTCAGTCAATACTTCGACAAGAAAAGAGCAGCGGCCTTTGGAATCGTAGTATCTGGCTCTTCTATTGGTGGAGTGGTCTTTCCTATTGCCTTGTCAAAGATGTTAAATGCCTCTTCTCTTGGCTTCGGTTGGTCCATTCGTGTCATGGGCTTTGTCATGATACCCCTCATGTCGTTCTCATGCATTGCGGTTAGACCACGTCTCCCCAGCAGAAAGACTTCATTCTTCCTGTTAACAGCTTTCAAGGATCCTCTGTACTTGCTCGTGATAGGTTCGCTGTTCTTTCTCTTCATTGGCATGTTCGCCCCTCTCTTCTTCATCCCGACATACGCGGTGTCGCGAGGCGTCAATCCTACATTGGCGTCTTACCTCCTCGCTATTACGAATGCTGCTTCAACGTTTGGACGCATCATCCCTGGAGTACTGGCAGACAAGTATGGACGGCTCAACATCTACTCTCTCGGTGGACTATGCACTGGGGTAGTCATCCTTTGCATGAACGAAGCAAAGACCACTGCAGCCTTGGTAGTGTATGCGTTGGCATTTGGCTTCAGTTCTGGAACTATCATCTCAGGAGTTTCCGCAGCTTTCACATTGGTGTCAAAGGATCCGCGAAACAACGGAACGTATATGGGAATGGGATTGGCTGTTAGCTCTTTTGCAGCTTTGATCGGTCCTCCAGTGAACGGTGCTCTTGTTAGCAAGTATGGTGGCTTCTTTCAAGTTTCCGTTTTTAGTGGTGTTATGTGTTTGTTTGGTGGATCCCTTGCGGTTTTGGCCAAGTTGAAGACTAAGGAGGGACTATTTGGCCGGATATAGGTTCGGTTTTCAAGCTTGTTGCAAAATTCGAGTTCCTTCTAAAGTCTAAAAGGGGCATCAGGATCTCACGAGAGAAATAATATACTTTATTGACATAAAATGGATAAAATAAAATTCTTTGGCTCATACTATGGAAAGCGAAAGGTAATTAATACCCTCATCATAGTGAGCGGCTGTTTGACTCATCATGATCCACCAGCAGCTGTACGATTTCTGGGCCCCATTTTGAGAAGCACACCCCAAAGGTGTTTTCCAATGTTCATCTGGAAAGTTTGTATCAGCGCCAGAGCGCAATAGAAGCCGTTCTGTCGATATACCAACTCTGCAAACTGCATAGGATAGAACTGAGCCAGCTTCGAAGTTAGTCCTCCAACCCTGGCTCGACAACCATACTCGAAGATGGGCTTAGTGTTTCCGTTGGAAAAGGGATGTCCCTCGGCCTGTTAATGTCATCGAGCATGTCGTTCCACCAAACTTTGAAGTCACCAGTTGCGAAGTCCCGCAGAAAATACAGAGAGTTGAGGAGTGTACATATCTCTTCCATTGGTGGTATTTCCAATGTCACCTATGTTGTGGATGTCCTAATCAAATGTTAGTCAAACTGTCGAAGGACTTCTTGCAGTCTGAGATACATACTAGCCGTCCACATTTAGCGACTTACGCGACGGATAAGCTCCAATTACTTTCATACACCGAGATCACAGCGCCCCAACTCTCTTGACAATAGAGACAGTTGGAACTATTGCAATGAGTTGACAAGGGTTGCTGTGATACCACGCAAAACGTCTACCCTTTGACGGTCCTGACAGGTGGATATGAAGTTGCATCAGGTATCTTGCTCATGAAGACACAGTGCTACTCCGACGCGAATGTTCAAGTTAAAAAGTTTCGAGCCCCGATGGAGAGAAGTGTGAATCTGATGTCATTCGGAGAACAAGCAGCACCAGGGCTACCCAGAAGGTTTCTCACTGGAGCCGCAGACGAGACTTAGAAATTCTGAGAGGAATGATGGCCATCGAATGCGACAAACCCCGATCACGACAACCGACCGACACATCAGCCATGGGCCTCGGATCCTTAATCTATACAAATACCGATTGGGTCTTTTTGCAATTTCCCTCTGGAAGGATATTCTGATGCCACATGTGTATTCTCCTGTGCGATTAAATATGCCCAACTGCCAATTGATGCCGGTTTATACTGTATACTTTTTGTCAGAACGAATTTCGCAAGCCCAGGACGCTGACTACAATATCGTGCGGTTCAAATCAATTTTAGGATAAGCGAAGACGGATCCATGGCTATGGCCACTCCCGGTTGCCGCCGTCTCCCAGCCGCTCAAGAAGGTTGTTTCAGTGTCACCAAAGCGCAGGCACGCTGGACTTGCCGTAAGAAACTTATCTCGGCTCCCGACATCGTCGGTTGACGTCAAAAGCAGAGATCCATCCGGCACTGTGATCAGAGATAACCTCGCTCATTGGAAGGCAGCTCAGGTATTGAAAATTTGCAACTATTCTTACATGGCTCGCAAGCAAACGACATCTAGTCTTATATTCCAGCATATAGCAGGCGACATTTTCCTTGGTCGTATATGGCCCTTGCTAGCCCGGCCCTACCCCCGGAGAATCAATTGGTTGATGAATGGCCTGGATACTTAAGCGAAGCTCCCTTGACGCTGGTTATCCCTCTTGACAACAAACCTCATTAGTTGCTCCGGGGAGAGCGTCAGGTGCGAACGATTCGAAGTATTAACCCCGTACTGGATCTTCGCCAACTGACTGCCTATCGCCCTGTCAAGCCGGTGAAGGAAAATAGACAACGGGCTGTCCTCTGCAAAAGATAGGCCGGTTAAATCCAGATATTCGTGATCGCAATCCACATACAGCGGATTTGCCTGCACCGAGCCATAAGTTCGCGCATCGATTTTGCCGTCCCATAGAACGTTCTTATCGATCAGTCGTATGTTATACGGAAAATCATCCTCATGGGCAAGGTCCAAGAGAATCCGGATCAAAAATGCCAAAGAGGGGTGATAGTCCTCGATAGGGCGATCCGGAGTCAGATTGTTGAGCGTAAGGTTCCAGGAGGGGTCAAACTCAACAGTGAGGTTCCGCAAATTTTCTTTAAAGTTGCGACCCCATTCATCCTCAGCTTCTATATTAAGAAGCTTCCAGTTATTCAAAAGTGGCTCCCAAGAGCCAGCCGTGATGCAGAACCTATCATAATCGATGTCAACAACTTGGTGCCAGGGTTCGTAGTCTCCTTTCCTATGTATAGCTCCCATCATATAGGGAGGGTCTTTCGGATGGAACCAGATAACGTCTCCGAGATTCTTGTCTTTCGTATTTGCCTGGATATCTGACCAATACTTATGCCAATGCTTGCTAACAATATCTCGGGACTCTTTGCAGGCTGTCCAAAGACCAGCATGCCAAAGATAGGCGGATCTGTTTCTTGGACCATTGGCGTGCCAAGCGCAGTCCAAGGGGGCAAGCTGTCGATTCTGATCTAATTTGATGTAGTGTATACCATAACGGCCTCCGGTCCAGTGGAAGCATGCTTTTTCCCAGATTCCTTGACGTATTTCTAAAGGAAGTCTGGGAAATGGGTGAAAGGTGGCGGCGCTCATTGTGTAGCGAATGTGGCGTGGGGTGGTGCACAGGGTTCAAGTCTGGTCGGTGTGGACAAAGCTGGCAATGTTTGAGCCAGGCTCAGAAGATGGGAAGCGGCTGTATTTATGTCCAACTAGAAACTTTGATTAAGATGAGTCATCGCACTGACTTAGCACTTCACCACCCAAACGAATAACCGGAAAAGTTTGAAAAGCATAATGCACAATCTCACTTTCCAGAATGCCATGCTTTCGAGCAGAGATTGCACAGTACGTCTTTGGAAGTTTCTAGTGATGTTGTGACGAGGTTCAAGCCGCAAGTGAAATACAGTATATTCTTAAGGTTCTCTAGCGAGTTGACTTATGTCCAGTGCAGTAGCCCAATATCCACGGCGGTCCAACGCATCCTTGTCGAGAATCTCAATTCAGGGTTGAGACAAAACCCCAATTCATAAGTACCTACAAGATCCAGCCGAACTGGAACACGAGGTAAGGCGCGTGGGGTGCGGCGGCTCTCGGCCAGATTCAACTCTAAATAATACATCTCAAACCACTCTTCAGGCAGCATACTAACTGCTCATACAATTACCTAAGATTAGCTTTTCAGCTCATCTTCTATACTAATCACATGCAGGAAATATAACTATAAATAGCTCCCCAAAGGTATAAGAAGCTGCCTCCAGTGCACTGGAACACATTACAGTGGTACGATCACTCCTTGTCCCTGAAGATCCTCTGCTTCTGACGCTTTGAAATACATCGGACTTATTTGGCTCTGAAAGATAATTTTGGCATCCAAATCCTGTACAATAGAAACAAGGTCGGTCATTAGCCACGCATTCAGTAAGGCTTCTTCTCTGGGTTTCAGGTTCAGGGAGGGAGTTAACTATGATATCGCCAAAAAATATAACTTGTCAGAACTTAGAAGCAAAGAATTGCATATCATAGCTTTTCGAAATTGGCTTCTTTTCCACAAGCGTACAGCTCACCACGTATTCTTACCATATTCTAATAGGCATATATGTGTGGCAACGTGACGACATTGCGCTCGCGGACAGGGAACAAACATATCGCCATAGTTCCTTTGGTTCAAGTTTTTGACGTCGATACTTGAGGTCAAAAGGATACATAGCAAAAGTCCCTTTCGCGCATTGTCACAAAGTGTCACGTAATGGCATATAACCCGGAGCGTCAAGTTCAGGCGGCAAGACTGGATGGCAAATACTCAATAAGTAACAAAGGTTACAGACTTTGGTCTGTGTGCACAAGAAGCTTGGCACCAGCTTCAGATCGCGCAATCCTGTAGGTGTCGTTTGATCAATCGCAGCCTCTTTGGTATAGGCAAGAGAAGTTACACCATTTCAGTATTCCAAGTTCAAACATTGCTCGGAAACTTTCATTAGAAAAGGCTATAGCTTCTAGTACCTTCGTCTTTCGGCGATCTGGTATAGAGACTCTTCTGGACGACTTCGCCGTACTTATTTAGTTGACGCGCTGGTTTGTCGAGTGCAACAATGGTGAGGAGAACATGTCCTTGTACAGCCAAAACCTCAATTATGCCCCTACAAGATCACAGGGGCAGTGATTTCCATGTGCGAATAATGCTGGCTGTGGTGACGGATGAGAGTCTTGGCATACAGGCGGCCGAAGAGTTCGTTGACAATAGATGGACAGTAGTTTTCCCATCTTGACAGCTCAATGTTTCAAGCAGGCTGGAATTCAAGCGCAAGTCTGTTGTACTTATTGAGCGGGAAAAAGTACGATTGTGCAACGTGCCGCCTCGACCTATTCAAGGTGACGCAGAAGATATCTTGAGAGGGACTGATGACGATCCGATGCGGTTCGTAAAGGCCTGCAGTGTCCACTACCGACGGTTCTCTCGGATGTATTATTCGTCCCCTATGGATTGAAACAGGCCAGTTCCAGCACCTATAGTCTTCTGCTGGACACATATACACGGACTCCAAAACTTGGCGCAGACATATGTACCTCCAGTCCCATCCGCTTTTGACGAAGGCTTGAGCATTCTAGTGGTTCATTATGACCTCTCGGGACCCATCTGGGAATTTACGAAATACCAAGGTAGCCATCTTTGTTCGGGTTGGTATAGATATCCTTGACGGTTTTGAAGCTTAGAGACCCTCGTCTGTGACAGAAGGGAGTAAGCTTGGTTTTTACTCTCTTTTGGCCTGGCATAGACTTTCAGTGAAAAACGCTTTGAGTGGATGATACAGTATACCACCCACGGCCAGATATTTAGGTATCATCACCGCGTCACTTTTGACGGTTCAATTGCATGAGTAGACATAGCAGCTTGCGAAGCTGTATGCATGGGTTCTCGTAGCCTGTGCGTCTCATTCAAGAATACTACTTATATTCTGCCTCTTAAACATCAGCCTCATTGAAGCAACGCCATGAAATCCACGCACGATGTCTTTTCCAATCCCTTCCTATAGCGGCTGTGCTAAACAAATCTTGCTGTGTTGCTCCTCCGTGGTACAAGGACATGGATGAGTTCTCTGAAGGAATCAGGAGGATTCACACGGTGGAGAAGACCTTGGGGTATCCTTTGTTTGATATACCCCCAGAATCTGTCAAGATGGTCCAAGAGGTCCGAAAGAGGGTTTTCAGGAGCGATGCGGAACGACATCCAGCCGGGGGACATATCAATCTCAATGTATTCCTGCTGGCAGTCATATAGGATATTATCTCCAAACTTTGCGTCACATTGAGCATTTCTGCCGATGAGACGAATGTGAGGGAAGGTGATTAGCCAGTTTGAGGATGAAAAGTCAAGAATGATGCGTAAAAAGAGCCTCAAAGAAACTAAGAATTGGTTGAGTGAGGTGGATCTTCCCCTTTTCAATAGCTCAAGATTCCATTCAGAGTTGTACTCAAGCGCAATGTCGTACTTGACTCTGTCGAAACGCCAGGACACATCGTACCACCGAATCTCCCAATCCTGTGGTACAATACAAAATATGTTACCTTGAGGGCGGACAGTAAGGCGTTGACGGCAATAATTATTCTCTGCCAAAGCCCTTTGTGGCTCCGGACAATCATTCAAAGAGAAGCTCAGCATTCTGTCCACACATTTGCAATGCTCTGGATGCTGCAAACGGAGCCATGTTTCTGCATACCAGCAATCAGCAACAACCTCTCGAGATTCTCTACAAGCAAGCCATAGGCCTGCATGCCAGAGATACGCGGATCTATGCTCGGGCAGAATGTCGTTCATCTTGTGGCTTATTGGGCGGGCCGTTGAATCGTAGTCAAAAGTGATGTAGTGTATACCACCAGGGACAGCATAAGTAGGGTGAAGGGCTGTTTCCCATATCTTCAGTCGCAGCTCAGTGGGGAGTTGTAAGAACGTGTGGAATGAAGCCATTTTGCGTTGGGATTCTTTTGGATGTCTACAGTTGAATTTTAGGGAAATAGGGCGAAATGAGAAATGTGAGTGAATCCGTGACCATGCAGCGGAGGGACTATAATACTTGATTTTGACTTTGCCGAAATTTCTAGGCAAGGGCTTGTTGAGGTGCATTTCTGAGATCACCTTGAGGGGCCTGAGAGTATTAGAAGACTTGAGGCTCTAAAGTAAGGAATAAAAATAAAGTAACCAAAAAGCCGCTAAGTTTATCCTAAATTATCTTAAGTTTACGTAAGTATTTTCATCATCCAGGACTAAAACCTCAAGTTTCCTGTCACCACTTAGGGTGTCAAGGTAGAAAGGCCTGTTTAGTTTACATGGAAAATCAAGGTAGACAGGTGAAGACCAACTTCCATTATGTGCACTATCTTTAGGCCTTGTCGAGACCCCGAAGTGCTTCCCATTCGTCTTCCGTCATTCCAAACTCGACAAGATCGTACCACTTGCGGTTTTGCCAAATAGTTCCTCGTCTTCTGCCTTCGAGCTTGAACCCCATGTTTTCGTAGAGATGTACTGCTCGAGGGTTGTAATCGGCAGTACAAATACCGATTGTATGCAGACCAGCATGTCGAAAGCCCCAGTCTACAATCCAGTTGATTGCTTCTCTTCCGTAACCCTTGCCCTGGTACTCCTTCAAAAGAGAAATACCGATCTCGGCAGTTCTGTGATGAGCCACAGTTGGCGAAATACCGCCCCAGCCGATGCACATGACGCCAATAATGGTTGGTGACTTCTTGTCTTTGTCCTCTGTCTTATTCTCATCCTCTTTGAGACATATTGCGACACCGAGAAGAGAGTTGGCGACAGATTCAACATACGAGTCGACATCCTTCTTTCCTTTGGGTAAGAGCATGGTTGGTGCTGTGAGGGCTTGTATGACGGGGTCTTGCAGAATGGCAAGGGAGACCTTTTTGAGGTTCTCGTCGTCTTTATCGGCTCGGATGTACTCAAGCCGATTCGACTGGTAAGCATTGACGATATCTTCTGTTGTATAATCCATGATGGTTGGTTTGTTTGTGCTGAGATTGAGACGATTGATTGGGATGAATGAGGTTGGTGATGCTCGAATAGATAGATATAGATATACTTTCTGAGGTTTTCCAAACCCCAGCCATCCCCGGCGCTATTCCCAAGTCGGGTGCCGGATGAGTCATTGGCCGCTTTTCGCTCGTTTTCACTCGCATTCCCTTTTTGGCAGTAATTGAACGCGACCCTAATAATAGTACCCACAGCTCTGTGGATTCGTGAGATGTCGATGAAGGACCTGCTCGCTTTGGCTAGCTTCGTGTAGTGAGAAAGTCTTTTCACCATCCAGCGTCTTGAGATGAGGATATGCTCTTGGATTGCGGGAATATCGGCTTCATCGGGCTTGTCCTTTGCTGCATTTCCGCTACAAAGATTTGCTCACCGAGCCACCTGGGACATTTCGTATCCATTCTTACAAGCTGCAGCGACAAGTTGCGTCCACCATCAGAAGCGTCGTACTGCATCTCAAGCACAGGTGTCTCCATGGAATCTGTATTCATTTTATCGCCGTTTGGAGTGACATGCCGCTGTGAGAGGCGAATTCTACAATAAAATGGACGAATCACGCCACAAACCTGATGCCTGTGGCTCAAGGCACGCTTGAGAACATGATAACGCACTCAGAATTTCCCCGTAGAGACAAAATCAGGTAGTGGACTCAATTTCAGATATTAATGTGTCTATCAAATCCCATTATAAAAGAACTTTAGGTTCTTCTGTCCTTAGAAAACAGCCATAATGCGTACAGTCCAGGAGCGCAGAGAGAATCTATGAGCTCGCCTTCAGCTTCCCGGAATATTCCTTACGTCTTGTGCCGGTCTGGACATCTTTTTGTCCGGATGTTGATTGTCAAGAGGCGGGTGATGGCTAAGAACATCATTTGTTGTCAATCGAAAGTGGCAGATCCCACCAGGTTATGGTCGCTTGATACACGCGGAAGCTAAGTCTGAGCTTATGATATCTCCAGGAGATATATCAAGGCAACGCAGAAACAAAACCTAATTAACTCATAGGTCAGGCAAAACCTGCTGCCTAGGCTACATATACAAAGCCTTAACTGATAATATCCTCTCAGTCAATACGCTTTCAACCTTCATGATGACTCAATCAGTAACCTTACTGAGTACTCGAAGCATAAAACCACCTCATACCCAACCTGTCAATAAGGTTGCTCATTGAGTCATCACGAAGGTTTAAAGTGTATTAGTTGAGAGGATATTACTAGTTGTGGCAGCTGACCACTACTGTTCTCGACACGTTGCATCTCATGTTTTCGATGTATGCATGGGCACCTTCGTAGTCCCAGAGCTCTAGCAATGGTATTGAGCGGGAATTTCCCAGCGTTCCGCGGGTCGTGAGGTATTGTGAGTAGTGAAATGTAGTTAAGATCACCGTCAATGGGCCACGGGTGGCTTTGTGAGAGCCCATGGTAAAAGTCGAAGATATAAGATAACTGGGGGCGCAAAAATACGTGCAAGGTCATGATCATGAGTAATGAGTCGTGCAGTGTTGCAACGCCAACTAGACGGTTGAACGATGAGACGAGAATGTGGATAAAAGCTATTCCGCTCACACTGCGACTGGGAGACGTCATTTCAGGACAACTCCCATTGCCAGTTGGACGCCTGTTCCATGTTCGAGAGGACGAAGCATTGTAAAATCGAGTCGTTCATAGCTCGCATGGCAGCAACCATGATCAAGGGAGGCACAATGCGACCAATGTCACGCTCGAAGATATTGGTGGCATGAAATGCCTTGCAAGGTTGGACAAAGGAAGCACCATGTCTCTCGGATTTTGTGATGAAGATTTGTGGCGCTTCAAGGAAGAGATCAATCTTCGGCATACAAAAAATAGTTTGAAGTACGCGATGCTCTTTCAAGCAATGCTGCCTCGAGTATGAGCCGCGCCGGCGGGTATCCTGATGACAAAAGGAGCGGACTAGGTGGATGGGAGTCTCCATTTGTGTAGCCGCCAACGGAATTTCGCCCCTTTTCGCGCATCAATGGGGTTTTCTTGCACCTTTTGCATCGTCCTGGATCAAGAGGCGTAGCACCACTGTGCCAGAAAGAAGGACACGAGAGGCGTGAGTCGATCATAGACCGCTTAAATTGTGAGGTGTAGCGTTTGACAGAGCGATAACTACTAGGCGAGGCTCCAGGATCATGACGCAGGAGTAACGGATGCATCTTTAAAATAGCTATGGGCCGATGAAATGGTATGAAGTGCTGCAGTAGGGGTGAGGCATCGCAAACACGTTGGGCATAAGACTATGGGGTATGGTACTGCGCAGCGAAAGACTGCCCCTTTTGAGGACGCACCGAAGATGTAAGTTCTCCCGTGCATAGAGTTGCCGAGTTTACTGGGAGAGCAGCAGAACGGACCTGAGACTCTTGGGGGCAGATATAACAAGAAACAGATCGCAAGGCAAAGTGAGTTTCGCACAAGGTTCGCAAGGACCCAAGTATCCGTCCGCTGGTAAGGAGTCCAAAGAGCCACAAAGATGGGTCAGCCAATCGTATCGTAGCAATGTAACGTTCGAGTCGTCGCGATCTTGGGAACAGGCACGATAATACGCAGAGAAATAGGTAGGTCGGGAGCGTCAGCTCTTTGTGTCTCCAGCTGACTTATCTCATAACAGTCGAATAACTACATCGTAGCTTATCACCACCCTCTTTCGCCGATGCACATGTTATAAACTCGGCAGGCTAGAGACTTGGACGAGTTTGGAGTGCCAAGAACATGGACATGTCATGGAGAGCGCAGTCATGCGGTTTGGCAATGGTGTCCACGATATTCTGCCTAGCTTTAGGTGGAATGAGGTGCAATAACTGCAGCTTGTGAACGAGACCCGACCACGTGTACTTGCACTTCTGGGCGTGGACACGAAGCCAACCTACTCAATCGGCTAGCGGGCGACTCGCTTCTCATGTTTCTCTACGTCGAAGGAAGCACGCGTCTTTGCGCTACGCGTATGCTGTGGACCGTGGAACTCTTCAGCCATCGGGCCTAGCAAATCCCTGGCGCTGACGGCAATCGGCGCATAAGCATCCAGGAGAGTGTAGGGCTCGAGGTGGCTTCGTCAACGTTACCAGCGTAGAGCGCTCTTCCCAGACCAGCAACGCCATGTCCTGCAGCTATGCTTGAAGCGGGGAGCTGTACCCAATAAATATTATGTCTTATTCGTAGTTGCGGGATAATGGTCGATGTTCGTTAATCGTTCGTGCCGCCGTTCGTTCGTGGTCGCCATTCATCGTCTTCGTCGGTCGTTCGTTCGCTCGTTCGTTCGTTCGTATGAATCGCGTGCTCGTTCGTCGCACGTTGGTTCGTTCTTTCGCTCGCTCGTTCGTCAAGGACGTTCGCTTCGGTAGTGGTGGCTGACTCGGTTGTCGTTAGTCGTTCGTGACTTGTCGGTTGTTATCGGATCTTGGGCGGCAATCATGACTGGGAATAGTAGGCTGGGAGTAACCCGTTAGTGCTTGGTATGGTAGATAGAGTATGAGGGGGCACTGACAAATGCTGACGGTCGAAAATATTTGCGGCTGGTTCTTATAAAGGAGACGGCTCAGGTGTGGTATGTTCGCTGTACAAGGATGGCAATGGCATGGCGATGTATGCTTCTTCAAGGCCCTTCACTGTGTGTAGCCATCCAACATTCTCAAATCTCGGGGGATACTAATGGCGGCGGCGGCTTGGCAGTGCAGCAAGTGTGACCAGTGCACCATCGCTATTGAGCAGCGTTGGGCTACTGACGGCAGTGCTAAGAACCTTTATCCGGTTGTCTTTTGGACGACCGAGACAAGGGTGTTGATGAAGCTAACAACTGTTGCGTGTAGCTCTGTCGCAGCGGTTTCGAGACTCCGACCCAAAGGGCATTGCCAAACGAAAGCGGAGGTGTTGTTATCTTGCAAAAGCATGCGAGATGGAAAGCCCGGCGCGAGAGCCCAGAACAAGTTGCACGCTGATACCAGAGCCGCAAAGGCGCGCAGTAGTGCGCATGCGACCCTGCATCCGCGCATTGTGATGCTAGTAGCAAGCGCAATCAAGCTGGACAATCCGCGACACTTCTAGAGAACCTTCAAAAGATGCAGTTCTGCTGGGCGGTCATGCATTGTGATTCGCTGTGAGATTCGTGCAACTTATCATTGACAAGGGTGAGGTTGCGAGGCATAATTGCCCAGCGTTGCGCTGAATTCTTGTAAATTAAATTCGCCGACTGCTTCCCTTTGTAGTTGCGACTAGCACATGGACGTGAAGGGGATGTTACATTTCGTAGACTCGACTTCAACATCGGTGCTTTATAAGACAGCACACACAATAGCGAAACTATGCATTGCAGTCGCAGCGAGCCCGCACATGACGGCAACCTTTCTTTCCGTCAGCTCAGCGACGACAATCGGCGCTCCTTGGTGACCAAGCGGTAGACTTTCGGTAAAGACTACACCGCATCAACCACGGGTTGGATGTGCCCAGCCCCTACTGAGATTCCGTTCATCGCTGCAAGACTTGGTCCAAGTCATGACTCCCTCGAAGTTTCCCTGGCGGTTTGGGGGAAGGGGGAACGTTCGCTGCATCAGTGACTAGCACGATTTTTGGTGCGTTGACAGATGTTGAGAGCATGGTGGGAGGACAATGCAGCATGTCCAGGAGGCGACATTGCACTGGTAGTAGAGCTCGCCTGGCGTGCCTTGGTTCCACGGAGGAATCCCTACAAAATGCGATGCGAATGACAAAGCAACGGTACGACGATGGAATTGTTGTTCTGGGCTTCGAGAGCTGTCTACCACTTAACGGAAGTATCTGTGCATTGTTCTTCAGTGTCGGGTCATTGTCAAGTCGCATTTTTGCGTTTCTGTCTCAGCCGGTCGCATGCTGAGAGATCACTGTGAAGACGCTGGCAGGCAAGTAGCAGTTCTTCGTCAGAATGTGACACGTCAAGGCTGGGGATTTGTTTGCAACAATGGACAAAGGCTATTATCTTCCAGTGAAATTTATGGACACGTTGTGCGACAACGCTGCGGGAGTTCCGTGTATCAGGTTGGTAGCTGGCAGCTGGGGCGGTCTATTGACGGACAAGATTCGAGCACCTATCCACGATCAAGCCTTCTCAAGACAGTCCAATCAAGTTCAAACTCTGTTGGAAAATCGTTGAGGAAGACAAGGGCCAGCCGAGGTGCGGAAGACGTTGAACTGGCAGGCTCAGTCCCGCCACGAACGAGCCTTTCTCAACGAGCTCGTCGACCCACGAAGCTCGGCAATTGGGCAAAGGTCTATATACTTCTCTCGTGCTGAGGGCTTTGCCAGCTCGTGAGAAGGCGTCCAGCAGGATTTGGCAACGAATTGAGAGAACCTCCGATGCTGTAAGTGAAAGCTGATGCTCTACTCGTCCAGCCTCACGTCGAACTGCGGAACGAGAAGTAAGGTAACGACGTATTTGACGTCGTTGGGTTTTGTCAAATGATGCTGTAGGACGTCGCAAATGTCTAGAGATAGTCACTTTGAGTCCATGCTTGAGTATCTGGCCTTGTTGCGGCCTTGATCCAAGCACATCGAAGCACTTTTGGTTAGAGAAACTCCAAGATGCTGATTCAGCTTTATGTTGTCAACGGGGCATCAAAAGACGCAGTGGCACATTGAGTAATTGTGGAGGGTCGATGTGATGGCGAATATTCCTTGAGGGCTTTGCTAGGAACCGTAATCGACTGACAGCGCTTTATTACCCATCGCGTTGAGATTGAGGCATACGTGAGCAGCGTTTTGCAGTCTTACAAGTCAAGGGGGAAACAGAGAGCACAAGGGAGAAATGGAGATTGACCAGGAAAAATCCAGTAGCATGTCGTGCGTTACTGGTCTTTCGGGAGAAGTGGCTGTTCGGATATTGATGCCAGCCGTGAGCTGAGTAGCGTTGTTACTGACGAGTGAGCGGACGAGGAGGACTGGCAATGCCCACAAACAGCATTATCAGTATACCCTGAGTCGGAGGCTGCTCTTCACATGGCTTCCAACCACGCGGGCAGCAATGACGGCGATCAAAGATGTTGCTCAAGCTGCCATTTAACGAAGCAAGGTCCTTTTCCGCGCTTGTTCAATGAAGTATTGATCAGAGCTATCGAACGACGAAAGCTCCAGGCGGGCGTTGTTTGTCGCAGACAAGTTAATAAACAACAGTGGTTGACATTAGGGACTATGGCATCGGTCGACGAAAACGAAGCACTTGCTTGGGATTTCGAGTCGGTCGTCCGCTGCGCATTGAGCGTTTCGGTTGTCACTCGCGCTATTGACGTGCGAGAGGCTGTTCTTCCGTCCCTGCAGAGAGCCAGGCAGCGCAGCGATGTTGGATTCACCTCTGCGTATTGCAATTGCCATCTTAACGACAGATCGCTCATGCCGATCTGCCCGTGAGCGATACTTCACATCACCCATTCCGGGAAGGCCCCGTAGAGGTGGATTGCAGTCGGGGCAGAAACAAGAAGCTACTGACCTTGTTTCGAGGTATGGATACTGCATATCATCCTGCATATCGTAGACGGTTGCCCCAAGGCTTCCTTTGCGTATCGATCCCTTTCGGCAACAGATCTTTTCTTGGGGGATCAAACAGCCGTAGTTGGTTCGGTCGCATCATCGGTTGGGGTATTACGTAGGCTACTCGTTCTTCGACAATATACGGTCAAGTTGCAATGCAATGCCAGTACGAGGAAACAAGGCGGGTTCGAGCATAGGAGGCGAGCCATTCGAGCAGGCAATGACGTGACGCTGGCGGGCTGGCAATCGAACTTCTTTCAGAAGCGATAGTATAGATCAAGGCGAGCTTTAGGTGTCAAAAAAAAGGCAAGCTTAAAGCTGCAGATGTCGTCCGATCATTCGGCGGCAACATATACTGGCGTCACAATGGTGCAGGCGAAGAAGATGGCGAGAGTCAAGCATGGTTGGCATTGCGTCAGGGCTGGGACAAGCCAGCCCGAGTTGCCAGATCACGGAGGCGCGAGAATGAGAGCGAGTTGCAGGTGCAGGTATTGTATGCGATTCATTCTGACGCGAGATGGTAGCTGCGACTATTGCGTGGCTCTAAGCCTTGCTGCTGATTGATAGTTGTATCGTTGTGTGTTGGAAAATGCAAAGGAAAGGATTCTCAACGGCGGCGGTGCGCGGAAGTCTTCGCGCAGCCGTTAGTCATCAACAATGACCAATGACGTGACTGCAAGCTAGCGAGGTTCTGGCAAAACAAATTACTCCAGAGGGGGATATGCTGAAGAAAGAGGGATCTGGAAGATTTTTTTTTCAATGACAAGTAGAGTCAAGGTCTTTTTATAATACCGACGCCCGCTCGAATTTATTTTGCTCTTCTATAAATATTTTGTGGTGTTGTGAAATGTGGGTGGAGGTGGGGTTGGGCCGCAACGACGAAATCACACAGCGTCCAACATGGGCAAAGGGTTTCGTGAGAGTCAAATTGGGGCAAATTATTGCTTCTATCAGCGGCTCTAAATTTATCGGATAAGTTTCGGGTGCAAGAAGAACAGCAGTTGCTCACTAAGTATGATAATCTGGCACAATCCCCGAATTATCATGACTAGATACGGAGCAATTACTTACCCTGAACCTGGTTCCTGTGAAGAATGTTAGTAACCTTCAAATTAACCAGAGTAAATCAAGAGCCTTTTATATTCAAAATCAGCTGCAAATCTGTAATAGTGATATGTATGATGATGGTGAAATTCGGGATTTTCGCTTGTATTGCAATTGTCGGCTGTTGCTCCTTATCGACAATATAAAGTCACAGGTTCCGCTGATTCTTGAGGTACTACTTGTTTTTCAAATTTCATCATTTGCAAAGCATGCTATATGGCTTCAACACGTAAGTTGTCCATTTAGAAATCCTAAACTATAGATACCCAAACCTATAAGGCTACCTCGACCCAGGACTTAATCCACCCGGCCGTGGGAATCTGTTCCAAGGCCCTCGAGCATTCACTTCACCCTGCACCACGTCCATCCACTCACGAGCTTCTCTAGCATCTCTCCACCTATCAATACCAAGAGCTCTGGGCTCCAGGCCCCTCCTGAGAATCGAAAACTCTCCCTTATGGGTCTGTCCATACATGCTATTCTTGTAATCTGAAGGCTCTCTTCTATCGATCCGGGGACATCCGTTATCCCTGGCAACTTCAGCTTGAACGTCTCTCAAGAAATTACGCTGGTCTTCCCGGTGCCGTTCATACATGTAAACGCATAAAAGGGCAATTTACTCCTGCTCCTCACTGTTGCCCAGGATGAAGCTTTTGACTGCAAAGTTAGATATCATCAGCTCATAAATGAAGCATTGAGAGCCATTGTTCTCTGATAAGTGAGTGATAGAATCCTTCCAACATCATTTAGTATTTACTGGCAATGAACGACACAGCTGTGATCTTGATATCATTGTTGACTGAGCTTGGGTGAAGCACAATGTATCTGGAGCATTCTTGAGGTCTATGATTGTCTGTTGTTGTAGGTAGATATGACGAGGTGAGGATAGACCCCTTACATGGATGATGATACATGATCAAGCTTGATCAGAAGCACTCAGACAAATGGCATGACAAGGAGAACCTGCAGCCAAAGCCAGCGGAACAAAGCAAGCGACACACTTCAGGGCAACGTCGTCAATCCTGTCGCGCCGCCACGGATCTTTTGGCCGACTCATTCCTCTTTCACCATTGTCTCATATCCTTCGCTCATGTCTTCCTCACTTCCATTCATATCATCATCGCCCTCACTAAGGTCTTCCTCGTTCTTGACGGGCTTGCTGGCTCGTTCTCCTTTCCTGGCGCGTTCCATAGCTTTCGGGCGATCCTTATCCTGCAGAGAATTGAGACCTTGTCGAGCAGCCTTGATAGTCAACTTGCGCCGCCCCTGTTGGCTCACTGCCTTGAACAACAACCCCCCCCCTCGTTGCTCCATAGATCCAGAAGGTCACGACCGCCGCTCTTCTAAAGCTGTGAAATGGCGAGCATAGGAGAGAGGATTCTTTCGCAATCGGGATTCTGGGGAGAAAATTGGCTGGGGCACCATTCTTTGTTCGGCCATATCGCCTCGAGTGTCGCCTTTGCTGATGGGGCACGCGCCTGGCCACGTCGGTAGCCTTTACGGCCCTTTTCGCCGGCCTTGTCGTGGCTTTCCGTTACGTTCGCGTGTTAGTTCAGGCATCTGTTGCTCCATTATCTTTGCTGATCTAATCGGAAACTTGTTGTAACTTACCTTGTTGGAAGGTGTGTAGGCTGGTTGATTGTTATTGTTGGCGGGGACGCCAAAGGCAAGGTGTGCAGTAGAGGAGAGAAATAATTGTCTAAATTATTGTAGCTTCCAGCTAGAATATAAAATAATAAGGCCGATCTTGTTAATAATTCATTGATGGATCATAAAATCTTTAGAAACTTTGTGACATTAGGGACACAGGTGAATGAACTAGATACAGAAAGAGTAATCGTAGTAATATTTGGTATATAACCAAGCATTACCACTATTTCGAATATCCAATCAAAGGCAAGATGGCCGAGCGGTCTAAGGCGCTGTGTTCAGGTTCGATTTGAACTAGTAACGATTCGCAGTCTCGAAAGGGGCCTGGGTTCGAATCCCAGTCTTGTCAACACTTTTTTTCTCATGTCGGAATATGATCATATATTTTTTTTGAGCGACCAAACAGGTGAACTCTCTTCTTTTGCACGACAAGAGCCAGTCGATGGGACCTACACCAAAGTTATCGCACAACTGCGAATCCAACGAGGTTGGGGTTGTCTTGATCCATATGACTCTTTCTCTCTCTCCACCTCACCCAGAACCATTGGTGCGCTTGAATCGGGGATGTCGGAGCCGGACTCTCAACGCCAACTTCAGAGCGTTTGTCGATCTTTCTTCATTTTGAGAACTTCCCCGCAGACTCCCCCGGCGCCGTCAATGCTTGTTCCTTGCTTTACCCCGGATTTTATGGATGAGTTTATTCAAGAATCTTTCGAGTCATGCCCAATTTTCGCAAACGATGCCGACGCTCGGCTGCAGCGCCGAACTTGGCCGGCGAGTTAGCTCAAAACAGCTAACCCCAAACATGACTCCATTCGTGGATCTTCATGTATAAAACCATCTTCGTCCCTTGAGTCCCAATGAGGCTTGTTTCCTACCATTGGGCCGCCATTCAAATTCACCCAGAGACATCTTTACAGGGTCAACATCATGTCTGAGAAGCGTGACGATGCTCCTATGGAGCTGGAAAAGACCGATGTCCTTCATCGTGATCTCACCAATGACTTGCCACCAGAGGTACTCGCTACCGAGATTGCGCATGAAGTTGAGAGTAATAAGTTCTCTCCATGGACACTTTCCATGTTTCAACTCTATGCTGTGCTATTCGTGGCCTATTGCTGCGGCTGTCTCAACGGTTATGATGGAAGCTTGATGGGTGGATTGAACGGAATGACATCGTATCAACGAACCTTCAACATGCAAGTTTCCGTCCACTATGCGAGGAATGCCAGTCTGCTGACGTGTTAATACAGGAAATCTGATGGTTCGGCTACTGGTATTGTCTTCATGATCTACAATGTTGGCAGTATTGCGGCTGCCCCAACCGTTCCTTTCACCACCGATCGCTTCGGAAGACGCGCGGGAATGTTCACTGGCGCTCTCATTATTATCATCGGTACTTGTGTTCAGTGAGTAAATGGTCAAAGTACTGGAAGCGTCGCTAACAAATGACAGGGCCACTGCGAAAGCCATGCCTCAATTCATGGGCGGCCGATTCTTGCTTGGTTTTGGTGTCTCGTACTGCTGTATCGCTGCCCCAACCTACGTCAGCGAGCTTGCTCACCCCAAGTGGAGAGGTACTCTCACCGGTCTCTACAACTGCATGTGGCCTGTTGGAGCCATTATTGCTGGCTGGGTGACTTACGGTAGCGCTTTCATCGAAAGCAATGACGGTTGGAGAATTCCCGTTTGGATTCAGCTTGTTACTTCTGGCATTGTCGCGAGCTTTGCATTCTTCCTCCCCGAATCTGTCAGTCACCGTCCCTAGACCGCCTGAACTCTTTTACTAACTCAGCAATAGCCCCGATGGTTGATTGCCAACGACAAGCATGACCAGGCTGCTGCCATCCTCGCCAAGTATCATGGTGAAGGTTCGGTCGATCATCCCATCGTTCAACTTCAGATGAAGGAGATGATGGCCCAAATCTCAACTGAGGCTTCAGACAAGAGATGGTGGGACTACCGCGAGCTCTGGAACTCGCACAGCAACAAGCGTCGTCTCATCTGTGTTGTTGGAATGGCTATCATGGGTCAGGCATCTGGTAACTCGCTGTCGAGTTACTATCTCGTGGCCATGATGAACACAGCTGGTATCAAGGAGGAGAAACTCGTTCTTGCCCTCAATGCTACAAACAGCGTTCTTGGACTCATTGGCTCCGTCATCGGTGCCCGTTTGACTGATCGAGTCGGTCGCCGTCCCCTCCTCATCTACAGTATTCTCTGCTGTTCAGTCATTTTCGCAGTCATCACTGGAACATCCAAGATGGCCGTTGATGATGCATCTAACAAGAACGCAGCCAATACCACAATCGCCTTCGTCTTCCTTTTTGGCATTGTCTTCTCGCTTGGATGGACTGCTCAGCAAAGCATGTACATCGCAGAGACACTTACAACTGCGACCCGAGCCAAAGGAACAGCACTGGGCAACTGGGCCTCCAGCTGCATTTCTCTCGTTCTTGCATACTCCTCTGGTCCCGCATTTGAAAAGATTGGTTACTACTTCTATCTTGTCTTTGTCTTCTGGGATTTGATGGAGGCTGCTTTTATCTTTTTCTTCTTCCCTGAGACTAAGGACCGAACTCTTGAGGAATTGAATGAGGTCTTTGATGCTCCTAACCCCGTCAAAAAATCTCTGGAGCCCAGGACTGCTGAGACCGTTCGGGCTACTATGAATCAGAATGAGGCAAAGGTTATCGATGTTTAGATAGTTGTGAGCTGTAATATCTAGATGAATGGTGGATATAGATCTCAAATATTCCCGTGGAGCACGATACTATACATTCCAATTACTTTAGGAACATCTGAGAAATTGTTATAAGATCGTCAAGCTCACAACCCCAATCGGGACCTGGCATCTGCTGTGCTGAAGAGAGCTGATTGGGGTCGCCTGTAATTCCGGTAATCATCTGTGCCTTGCATTTGGGTTCGAGTCTTCTGCATGCATTTATCCATAACTCCGAGCCTTATCGACTGTTTCGACGGCGTAGTATTGATCCCTATTCGCCACAGATGTCTACCGCAGCCATGCCATATGTCGGATCAAATCGAAGACATGATGTGAGCTCAGACGGTGAAGACCTCATGCTATTGCTCCGTCAATGGTCCGATGCAACATGTACCACGAGGTCTGAATGTCTTGGCCCAAGCAACACTCGACATGGGTTCTCTCGCGTCCGGCTCCGATACCCCCGAGCTACCATTTGTGATTCCCCTGTCGATTACCCCAGACATTTCACCAATTGTTTGTGCCTACCCCGCTTATGGGCCGGCAGATCATGTGAAGGGCTCACAAAGGAAGGTTCCTATGACAGAACCAAGGTCTCCAAATTGGTGCGCATATGAATGATCTGGATGGAGGAAATTGCATTGTCGATCATAGAACTTTAAACTGGTTATCATGTATTCAATACCCAGACAGAGTAACATAATGACCATATTTCAAGTAACTTGGACTTACCCCAGAGAGGCTTCTCTACATCGGGCCATGTCTATGATGAGCACATGGAGGTCTTTTCGCCGGCTTCCGAGCATACCCAACTGAGGGTTGATGCCGAGGGATGGCGTATAATAAGAACCTCAAGTGTTCCTCCAGTTTGGCACGCATTGCATTCCAAGGATAAGTCCAAGATCCAACAAAGGTTCTTTGAACTTAATTGTATAATGCATCGCTTCTTTTCAACTCTTCTTGCTGGCCTTGCTGTCAGTCAAGTCCAAGCTTCCCTTGATGTTGTCTCAGGAGCGACATGGACCGCCGTAAGTAGTTCCAATTCAACCATTTCTATGTGATATACTTATCTTTGCTCAGACCAACACTGGTGAGCATGTCCAAGCTCATGGTCATGGCTTGATGTGAGTGACACGTCCTAGTATGGTTGACAAAAGGCTGAGCTGTACAGCGAAGTTGATGGAACTTACTACATGATCGGAGAGGACAAGACCGACGGAACCTTCTTCCAGAACGTCAACTGCTATTCCTCTACTGATCTCGTCGAATGGACCTACCGAGGCGCACTCCTATCCCGTACCAGTGAGGCGGGTGATCTCGGACCCAACCGTATTGTTGAGAGACCCAAGGTTATTTATAACGATCAGACGAAGAAGTATGTTTTGTACATGCACATTGACAGCTCGGACTATAAGGACGCGAGGGTAGGTATCGCTACAGGTGATAGTGTATGCGGCAAGTATACCTATCATCGAAGCTTTAGACCTCTCGGCAAACAAAGTCGAGATATGGGACTTTTCAAGGACGACGATGGATCGGCATACCTCATGACTGAAGATGTAAGGCACTCCTCAAGTGCCCACAAGAAGCATGAGAGCTAACCTGGACAAAGCGCGAATATGGAACACGAATCATGGCATTGTCGGATGACTACCTTAATGTTACCGAGATCACGTACGAATGGCAGTACTTCGCCGAGTCCCCTGCTATGCTGAAGCAGAATGGATACTACTTTATCTTCGGTTCTCATTTGACAGGATGGAATGCCAACGATAACGTAAACAGTCCAAACTCCCCCTTTTCAGAACTCGGGATATATTGACATGTTCTCAATAGATCTATAGCTACGCCAAGTCCCTGTCCGGTCCTTGGTCCGATTGGACTGAATTTGCACCAGTCGGATCAAAGACATTCCAAAGCCAGGTCAGCTACATCCAGCCACTTGGTACCAACAATGCCATATACATCGGTGACCGCTGGGTATCTACCAACTTGGCTGCCAGCACTTACGTCTGGCTCCCGTTGAAGGTTGATGGTAGCAAGGTCACGCTCAGCTGGTACGACTCTTGGTCACCGAATGTTTCAAAGGGGACTTGGTCAGAAACAAAGATGACAAAGATCGAGGGTGAGACTGCTCAGATGAATAATGATGCCAGAGTCATCTCTTGCAGCGAATGCAGTGGCGGTCAAGCTGTCGGCTATATCGGAGGTGACAAGAAAGGCACCCTGACCTTTAAGAACGTCAAGAGCTCTGGCGGCACCAGTACCATCAACATTAAGTACCGAAACGGTGATACCGGGTCACGATATGCTACCGTTGATGTCAATGGACAATCTCAGAAACTTGCTTTCTTGTCGACTAGGCATCTTTCTCAGACGGGACTCAGCCGTGGTTTCTTTGACTTGAAGGAGGGATCAGACAACACAATCACTATATCCAACGCTGATGGATGGGGCCCCGATGTTGATGCATTGATGCCGCCGTCGGCGTAAGTAATGGTTGTTGTTGATTAGAAGCCGGATAACGTTGGCGATTTGCTAGTGTCACACGATGGGAACAATTCTGAACGTTGAACAAGTCTACTTCTCCATAACAGATGCGTCCTCCCGCTTTATCTGCTCCAACGTGATTCATGACCCATTGTCCACTTTTTGAGGAAAGAGTTTGCGAACATGGATGTTGAATGTCCGTTGACTGATGCGGGGTAGCATAACACGAGACGAAACCTTAGACTAGGCGTCGGCTTCCATGTCCAAAATAGGCCATAATTGAACGATAACTAATCAGGGTTTCTCTTATTCTTTTCTTGAGCGAATTGGATTGGCGTAGTCCTATGTTTCGGGTGCCATGGTGGATCTTTTTCCTTGTCCAAGAAGAAAGCACCACGGAGCTGACGTGACATGTATTGCACCCAAGATCGCAAACTCTTTCCGTCAGCCATCGATCCAAACGGGTCTCGGCATTCTATTTTAGTATGCCATCGTTATGACAAACACCTTCTGTTCCTTTTTCTGACAAACGCGCTTATTCTTCATGGCATGTCCTGTATTAATGTGATTCTGACCAACCTATAAATAAGCCTGCTTCGACCCGTACACCATCATGGCACATCGTTGTGACTCTCCCTCTTTTCATTGAGCCTCAAGATAGACATTTCTTTTCTTCTTCAATCATGGATCAAATTGTCAAGGTGGGCGCTGTACAGGCAGAACCTGTATGGCTGGACCTCGACGGAAGCGTTGACAAAACCATCGCCCTGATTGAGAAGGCTTCTGCAGAGGGAGTCCAAGTTCTTGGGTTTCCTGAAGTTTGGATCCCCGGTTACCCATGGTACGATAGAGATCTGTCAGCCAGAACGGTTTCTTCTGTTTTCCATTCGTGATACTAACTCTCTGCAGGCAAATGTGGACTTCACCCGTCATCAACAACGGCGGCTGGATCCATGAATACATGGCCAACTCGATGCGCCGAGACTCCCCTCAAATGAAGCGCATCCAACAAGCCGTCAAGAAGGCTGGCATGCTTGTCGTTCTAGGATACAGTGAGAGAGATGGAGCAAGTCTCTACATGGGACAATCATTCATTGACACAGATGGTGAGGTCATTCATCACCGCCGGAAGATCAAGCCAACCCATGTGGAGCGAACAATCTGGGGTGAAGGCCAAGCTGAATCACTCAAAGTCGTCGTTGATTCCAAGTTCGGCAAAGTTGGCGCATTGAATTGCTGGGAACATTTACAGCCACTTCTTCGGTACAACGAATATGCTCAAGGTGTTCAAATTCATATCGCTAGTTGGCCAGCTGAGTTCGAAATGCCCAACCCCGAAAAGATCGCATGGCTGTATCACGAGACTGGTGAGGCGAGCTATCGGGCGAGTCAGTTCATGGCCATCGAGGGAGCAACATTCGTCGCTGTCGCATCACAGATCCTGACAGAAAAGAATCTGGAAAGAAATGGACTAACAGGCAATCCTGTTACAAAGACGGTACGTCAAACAACTCCCTTACGCAAGTATATAAGCTAACCATCGTACAGCCCGGTGGCGGATTCTCTATGATCTTTGGACCGGACGGCAAGCCACTTGCAGAACCTATTGGTGACGGTGAAGAGGGTATCATTACAGCCACTGTCAATCTGAGGGATATTGACAAGCCCAAAGCTTTCATCGACGTTGTTGGACATTATGCCCGACCTGATCTGCTAAGTCTCAAGGTCAACGAAAAGGTTGCACAGCATGTTGTCGTGGATTAGTGGGCGAGGTGACAACCCGACAAACTTGTCACTTCTGTCAGTCACTACAGCTCATCTTATTACTATAGTAGAGATCTTCTTCCGAGTGTGCCTCTCTAAATAAAATGCCGCATTGGAAATGAGCGAATGGACACCATCAACGACTGGATCTAATTACCTGTTTGGGTTCAATTGACTAATTTGGCGATTATTGGCGGATGACACATTCTCTTGTAGACCCCGCTGACTGGATTGCACCATCAGCCTTGGGCGAACAAACAGGCCTGGATCAACTGCCAATTTGTCTGAATGCAAATAATTTTGTTTCCCAAAGACATTAGATCATAAGCTAAGTCATTGTCGGATACCAGAGCGAAAGATGTTACCGAAACAAAGTTGCTGGACATGCAAACGTAAGGTGACACCTCCTATATTGGATTGACAGGGAACTGATAAGTGCAGGGCGCAAGATTGGCTGCGACAGAGCGATACCGCATTGCAACAATTGCATTCGTACAGAAAGAAAATGCCTTGGGTATGGACACCAACTCCTCTGGCCAGATCATCGTGATGGGAGGCGAAGAAAAGGTGACCCAGTTACACATCAACCACCACAAACCAGATCAGAGGCCGTTCATTATGGCAGATACTTCTTGAACACATCTTTCAGAGATGTAGATATGGCCTTGGCCATGGATAACAACCGTATACCTAGGGGGCTTACTGGCATACAACTGGTGCGCACTCTCACACTTCATAGTCCCATGGTTGGCAAGGCTGGAATCCTTCTAGGATATTGTAAGCCAATGGTCCACGTTTGTCATTGTCTTTTTCTAATAGCGCCAGATGAGAAAGTCATTTCTCCTATGATCTCAACAACTCAGGTTCAGAATGGCTTTTGTTCTACACTGCTACCTATGGCATTGTCAAGCCAAGACACTTCAGCGCTTGCGCTGCTCAATGCCATGATGGCAGTAGCTATCATTCATCACTCGGAATCTGTGACTGAGGCTATGCCTTTCAAGTTGAAGGCAGTACGGCATTTGTCAACCTCCCTGAAGTCCAGCAGTAACCCAGCATGCTCATCAACTAGTCAAGTTCAGCTAGCAGCAGTGATGATGCTTTGTGTTTACGATGTATTCGATAGAGAGGAATGCAACTGGCACGTTCACTTGAAAGGGGCGAAAGGAATCATGAGGCGACTTCATTTCATCAGTAAAGCCGACCCCAGTTTAGACTTTCTTCTCACTTGGTGGCTCTACCACGATGTTCTGGCAGCTGTCAATCATCCGGCCTGGACAAGTGGCAATGAATTACATGGTTCGAATTCTATATCAGCTCTACTGTCTTGCAGTGCTGATAGGTCTTTGGTAAGTCTACCAATTCCTAGCTCTGATTCTGCTAAGTCTAGTCTAGATTGTCGGATCGTTGGGCTGTTCTATTGAAGTCCTTGAGATTATCGATGAAATCAACAAGATGCGCCTACCTACAACCCAGAGCCAACTCGACAGCTTGCACGATTTTAGGGCATCAAAAAGGTGTGAATTAATCACCAAGCTTTCCCACATGCAACAGAGACTTGATCCGGTCGAAACTTCTAACGAACTGAGATCACATCGCATCCTAGCGATCGCTGAGTTGTACCGTCTCGCAGCATTTCTGTATCTGCAACGTGTCCATCCAATTACGGACGACGACATCACGAGGCCCGTTTACGTGCAACAAGCCTTGAAGATCCTGACGAACTTAGATGTCGCATCAAGTCCTTGGCCGATATTTATCATTGCATGCGAAGTTGACGAACAGGATCGCGTCACAATTCTTCATGTGCTTGATAAGATGGATAGAGTAAGAAGCATTGGCAACATCAAGGTTTTATGGGACGTCATTGAGAGTGTCTGGAAGCAGCAGGACCTTCGGAGCACTGTACACGCCGGTCAACGGATCAATTGGCTACAGTTCGTGGAGTGTGATGTTCCAGTCCCATGGTTTATCTAGGTGATGTACTGCTTTTCATGCCGGCCGCAGGTCATAAGAACATCAGACAGTTCAATGGAAGACATGACCTGTGCCTGCAAATGGATTGCTCTGCCAAGCGCAGATATCGCCATAGACCACGAGCTTGCCGTCATCTTGCATATGATACTCAGCGCAACCTTCCTCGCTCCAGAGGCTGTTGCCGGAAAGTGATTGTAAAGTTGTACGGGGATTATGAAGAGTCACGTCTTGTCAGAAGGATTCAACGACCTTATACTCGAGAACTACCTTATTGTTCTTGGGAGGTCCGTCCTTGGAATACTCAGGACTGCATATCATGCTTTGTAATATGCACTGACCCCTCACTGAACCGACCAAAGGGCGTCTATGGAGAAACACGGATTCCATTCGCGGTTTCGCATGCAAATTCCTAGAGACACGGCAGAAAGGATGTGCAAGACTTGATCATAGCCTCATTGAGTCGCTATGCCAGGTTGATCTAGATGCCTCCCACTGTGATGTAATTGCCAAGTAGGCTGCTGTTCAGCAGCCCAACTGCTGCTCGGTTAGACGAGGAGCTTCAAAAGGTGGCTCACCCCAACTACGTGCCTACGTGTCTATCTAGATGTCTTAGTTCACGGACTAACAGGGCAGATTGTCATCGTCAGCGGTGAGACAAAGTGACAGACCAGCCAGTGGATTCAACTAGGGTTCCAAGTAGTCACTTTCGAGCGTTAGACAGCTCAAGAAGCGAGCAAGATGGCACTGAGGATCTCGAGCACGACAATGAAGCCGCTCGCAAAAGAGGTAGTAGTGGAAAGACATTTGCATTGTGTACAGTGGCACCAACTCCCTTGGCGCTTATGGCTGATGAGTATTGGTCGCTGTGAACCAAGATTGGTCCTCTGGCAACAAGTGCCTGTGTTCGTTCAATCAAGCGTGCGACAATGCTCCATCAAATGTAACTTGGCACTCAACGCGATATGACGCGACGCGGCACGACGCGTTCAGCTGCTCGCGTGCTGAGGCACATTGCCCATTGCCTAACAATAGCGGGGCCAGCATAACGCTGGTTGATTGCCCGGTGGCAGATTAGTACTTTTGGTAAGGGGCCTTATCAGTGCGATAGCACTCTTGGCCGCATCACTACGGTGATATCTAAGAGCCAAAAACGCAAAAGGTACATCGAGCCCTCTCTTTGACACAGCATCCCGCAAGCTTGCTGAAGATGACAGGGGCTGCTGTTGCAGCCCAACAGCACATGCAATCAGTATTCCTCAGAGCTTCTACATCAATTGCCTCCATACTTGCACTGGGTACACCATACTGGCTTGAAATGTCCCGTGAATGTCATAAGGGTTAGCCATCAATCGCTCTCTGCGATTTTAATTGATAACCCCAAACTCCGCCGCCCCGGCATGTTGGCAGCCACTGTTTTCAGTCTCTCCAACATTCTGCGTCCCACTGTAAACTTCCAGGTCTGATCGTTTGTGTTCCAGCGCGATTAAAGCACCGCAGTGCCTAGCCTTTTTTCCTGCTCCACAATCGACTGCAAACCAGTCGCACACCTGGAATCTGCCGCATCAAGTGCCAACATAAGGAAGATACACCATCCATTTTTAATGAAACAGAAGCCGGCCAGCAGTAACAAAAAAGATATATATACAATACAGTAGAGAACATCATCAAAAACATACAACAGCGGGGATTCGCTGGTCGTCACCGACCCAACTACTAATCCGCCGGTTAGTGGCTAGACTATGGGAGAGCGGACGGGACTGTGTGAGCTCTGCGCTGTTATGTAGACAGTGACTAACTTGGTGTGCGTGCCAATGAAGGATTCTGAGTTCACAGGCCATCCCAGCCAATAAATAAAGTAAGGCGAGAGGCAAACACGGATGGTCAAATCCCAAACCTGAGATTTCATTTTTAGATGCATCTAAATCTAATCACGGTTAGATTTAAGAGTTTAGCGCTGACGCCAAGTGCCCTTAGTGGCTCGGCTATGAAAGATTCACATGATTGATCCTCAGCTCGAACGTGTGCGTGCCCTGCAGGCTAAGATGTGCCATAATTGGCAATAGTCTCGCAGGGGACCATCATGGCGTTTTTATCTTATCGGTTGTGCTAAGACTACAGTTAAGTATGCTGTCCCAAATAGTTCCCAATACCTATCATTCCAGCATAGGTCAGTGCTCATATATGTACTAGTACATAAGGGCACACGTTCTCAGATCGCCCAGTTAGCTAAACTGGCAAGTTCCGAGAGCTTTTCCCAATTAAATTAATAGGCAAGAATTGAGGAAGGCCGCGGACGGATAGAGGTTCATAGTCGACATGTCTCTCGTTCCGAAAGATAGATAAAAAATTACAGGACATGAGAAAATGAGCTTTGGGGGAAGGGAGATTTACAGAGGGAGCCGAACGGTAATAAGAAACCGGAGTAACGTGGCCGAGGCAATCGCAGCATCCTTCGGTGGCCCCGCGCTGGATGATCCACATCTCACCGGCCGTGGGGCGTCTCGGACGGAGCAACCTGTATCTGAGATTGCGTTCATATCTGCTATAAACCGTGAAGTGTTTCCAACACTCAATAAAGCTAGCTATGCTTCAATTTCTCCAGTGCACCCTTCAGCACCCTAGCGCTTTCTCTCGACATCCGCTCGAAGACCGCTGTCAAAGGGGAAAACATACGAACTTGCTTTACTCTCACGGTACTAACCAACGGGTGTTCCGTCAAGCTGATTGCATGGCAGTTGCCGAAAGCCTTAATGTATGTTCCGTTTGCCCGTTTCGAGGACATAGGTATAGTTAATGCCGACTCTGTAGTCAAGCTAGATGCTGGTGCATTGAGATTGATTTCCTGCCAAATATACAACTGGGAAGTCTTGGTTCTAGGTTGAGTCGTGTTGTTTGCTGCTATACCCAGAGACACGAAAATCCACCCCCGCAGCCTCAATCTCGACCTAAGGAGCTTGCGAACGAAGCCGCTCACGGTAAGGCTAGACCCTTTTTCGCGCACAAAGCAGGCATACAAGGGCCTGCGAACTTGATGCAAGTTGCAGATTCATGTTTCTATAGAAGCGCCGCTAGCCCATCTCTTCCAGCTCTGAGTCGCCGAACTTGATAACTGATCCTCCAGTGGGCTCGAACTCTTGCCCGACGATATACTACTACGCGGGTACGCCTTGTCACGTTATTTAGTTGGAAGCCTTCTACGCTCAGCTGTGCACCACCTCTGCCCTTGAATGTTGCCTCGGTCCTTGTAGGTAAATTCTAACATACGTATTGAGTCTATTACTATCCCATCTCCGACTAATATTCTTCTCACGCCTGTCTTATAAACTCGTCTCTACGCCGTCTCAATGTGTCAATGCATCAAACGAAATTCTATCTGGGGGACTACCCCGGCGTCTATATTCGGTTAGAATAGAATAAAGATAGGAACAACGTTGGCGCAATTACTTGGGTACGTATGAGAGGTAGGGACCATGGCTTCGACAGCATAAAGGCTGGAGGTTTGGTCGTAGGTTCAACCGAAACCGGTAGAGTCTAAAGCCGAGGTAATTTCATTCGTTCCCTGAGGTTTGTCGAGCTGGATCGCTTTCTGGACATCATCTAGGCGCCGTTCAGATTGAGTAATTGCACGATGTCGGGGTTGCTGCCACGTGAGGCAGCCTGCGAAGTCTGCGCGTCGACATCGGCTCCCCTATCTAGCAGTAATTGCACAGTCTCTAGGTCGCCGTCAAATAAGGCAGCACATAGAGCATTGCCGTATTGGCCGCCCCGCGTGTTGATATCCGCTCCCTTATCTAGCAGTAATTGCACGACCTCTAGGTTGCCGTCCATTGAGGCAGCCTGTAGAGCATTGCCGTATTGGCCGCCCTGCGCGTTGACATCCGCTCCCTTATCTAGCAGTAGTTGCATGATCTCTAGGTTGTCTTTAAATGAAGCAGCCTGCAGAGCATTGCCGTAATCGCCGCTCTGCGCATTAATATCAGCTCCCTTATCTAGAAGCAGTTGCACGGCCTCTAGGTTGCCCTCAAATGAGGCAGCCCGTATAGCATTGCCGTTCTCGCCGCCCTGCGCGTTGATATCCGCTCCCTTATCTAGCAGTAATTGCACGACCTCTAGGTTGCCGTCCATTGAGGCAGCCTGTAGAGCATTGCCGTATTGGCCGCCCTGCGCGTTGACATCCGCTCCCTTATCTAGCAGCAGTTGCACGGCTTCTAGGTTGCCCTCAGACGAGGCAGCTTGTAGAGCATTACCGTAATCGCCGCCCTGCGCGTTGACATCCGCTCCCTTATCTAGAAGCATTTGCATAAGCTCCAGGTTGCCCTCAAGTGAGGCCCCCTGTAGAGCATCGCCGAGCTCGCCGCCCTGCGCATTGATATTAGCTCCCTTATCTAGCAGTAATTGCATGACCTCTAGGTTGCCCTTAAGTGAGGCAATATATAGAGCATCGCCGAGCTTGCCGCCCTGCGCGCTGATATCGGCTCCTTTGTCTAGCAGTAGTTGCATGATCTCGAGGTTGCCGTCCATTGAGGCAGCATATAGAGCATTGCCGTATTGGCCGCCCTGCGCGTTGACATCCGCTCCCTTATCTAGCAGCAGTTGCGCGATCCCTCGGTTGCCGTTAAATAAGGCAGCACATAGAGCATTGCCGTAAAAGCCGCCCTGCGCGTTGACATCCGCTCCCTTATCTAGCAGTAGTTGCACGACCTCTGGGTTGCCCCTATATGAGGCAGCCTGTAGAGCACTGCCGTACTCGCCGCCTTGCGCGTTGACATCCGCTCCCTTATCTAGCAGTAGTTGCATGATCTCTAGGTTGTCTTTAAATGAAGCAGCCTGCAGAGCATTGCCGTACTGGCCACCCTGCGAGTTGACATCCGCTCCCTCTGTCGTCAGATCTCTTGCCGCCCATGAGAGCCCACCCAGACAAGCATAATACAATCTGGATCCTCTAGGTCTTGGTTTATTGTCGCACCGGCGGTCGGCCTCATATAATCGACACCACCGTCCAAATGTTGTCTCGTCTCGTAAAAAGCTAACTGTGGTTCGAACGATCTCTTCAGAAGACTCGGCCGAAACGGCGTAGTCCATCCAGGACTCTGCTGCATACCGTGCCATCGGAAAAACACGTCTGATTGTGCTTTGACTGCCCCTGATATCGGTAAGGTACGTCAAGCAAGTCTTAGAGATAGCAATGCTGGCATTTTCGAGTTTGAATTGGGCTTGCTTAAGAAGATACTCTTTGACGGAGAAATGGGCCAGATGAAGTTCCTCTACGGTCTCAGCGTAGTACGTAATTTTGGCGATTATCACCAAGCTAGGGCAATATCGTAGGATATCGGTTGCTTGAAATAGTCTGCGTTTAACGTCGAAACCTCGAGGCTCTTGATCTATCTCTGTGGCTATTACTTCGACGGCTTCTGGTAGTGTTAGAGGCCGCTTGGTGTGGACGAGAAACTGCAGGAGACGAATCGCGCTGCTCTTATATTCTGACGGTATGTTTTGGACCATGCGGCGATATGTCTCATTCAGATCATTGGGCAAGGACTCGAGGGCTATCTCGATGGCTGCTGGACTCAGGCATCGAGCAAGAGTTTCTAGTTGACAAGCTGCCCATCTGAACCTGCGACGAATGTCAAAAAAGTGTTTGCTTTATATAGTTAACCTAGGCCAAAGCTTACATCCCATCGGCTCTATACCCGATTTTGTCACGAATCTCCTTTAGAATACTTGGAGATAACTTCTTATCCACGAAATCAGGCTTCTGCTCAAGTGTTGCCTTAACGTAAGAGCGTATGTCACCGTTGATAACGTTCTTATCAAGTTGGACACAGTTTCGCTTGCCGAATGACCGAGGGATCGCGCTTTGGAACTCTACTTCAGGCCGGCCAGTAACGATGAGCTGAGCCTTCCTGGATGCTACATGTTTCAGCCATTGCAGAAGTTCTTCCCCTGCTGTACACTCATCTAGGGCGTCAATGATAATGAAAACCTTTCCAGCAGTTTGTATCATTGTGTCAACACAGGCTGATAAGGCATTCGTATCTGGTTGTATCCGTCCATCATTATAGGAAGTGAAAAGACTATCAAGTCTTCTTGCCGCTTCGTTTCCGGTATAATAAAGTTGATCTGCTAGCGAGCGTAGGAGATCGTCCAGTTTCTGTTTCTTGGGATCACTAAAGTCGAAGAAGAATGCAAGCGTGGTATAGGTGTTCGTTTGCAGAAGGTAATCAAGAATTGTGGTACTCAGAATAGTCTTACCACATCCTGCCAGACCATAGAGCCACAGGTGTTGACGTAACCCAAGTTTCCATTCCTGGAAGACAGGACTGTTTAGAAGCCAAGTTCCCGTGCCAGGATGACGGCGTTCTCTCGCCAAGTTGGCATTGATTGAATAATCTGGTGGGGACAGCCATCGCTCGGTTTTGGCGAAACGATAGTCAGATACCATGCTCATCACCGCATATTTGGTTTCATTTCCCGTGGATTCGACTGTTCAAGGTTAAAAGAGGAAGCGTGAGCTGGCATTATAATACTAACTAGAACTGAGGATTTCGCTAATAGGCTTCTCAGCCTCGACCTTACTAGGAGGAATCTGGCCTAGGAGATCTTTGGCATACGCCGCCGCCATCATTGCCGCAAAACCCTGCCACTCCTTATTCTTGTGCGAGTCAGAGTAATCGCATATTCCGCGGATCACTAAACACGGGAAGTGGTTCATCAAGCCGGCCGCCTCCATCTCGAAACAAAGGACATCCATACTAGCCGCCAGCTTGTCCCGGGCAAGTGCGTCCTTCATCAGTTGGTTTGCGCTGGCAACCAACCCATAATGGATGGCAGGGTCATCCTCCTGCTCGCCCCGTCCTTTTCGGTACACCAAGCAAGTGGGATCGTCGCTGCACACGTCGCCGCATCCATCTGACGAGTCCGGATGGACAACGTCGGGCCGGTAGAGTCTGTCGCTGTCTGGGGGTGGTCGAGAGTATTTCTGTCGTAAACGAGGCCGTTGTTCCAATACCTTATCCACGTGGGCACCGAGCTGATGCCCTTCCAGCTCGTATTCAGCCTCGAGTCCGCTCAATGCTGTGAGGAGCAACTGTGGCGGCTGGTTCAAGGATCCTGTCGTCACGAACGCATGCTCCTGAATCGCCTTGCCATAGTCATACTGGAACACGCCGCCTTTCCCATTGCCACGGGTACTCACAACAACATCGCCAAGCCGTATATCGTGCTTTGCGCTTGGGGCGCCGCCGCCGATGCCAACCATCAATCCGAAACGAATGTTTGGAAAGCTGCGCAGCATATCCCTTGCCACAGTGGCGGCAGAGGTCGTGCCATACTCAGATTTAGGCAAGACGGCCATGACAACGTTGTGCTTCCCAATTTTCCCCAGACTATAGTTATTATTGTCATTATCGGCGATTGTTTCGAGTTGGTCGTGTTTTTCATCAAAGAAGGCTCGCGCGGCGACAAATTCGGTGGTGATAGCACAAATCCAGCCGACTGTGTACTTCTGGGGATTCGACATGGTTGGCGATCGATGTCGAGCGGAGAGGAAGACGTAATGTTGGATGGACAGACAATGGCAAGAGAGCAGCGCTCGAGGAGGCGCATAGCGAGGCCCGCATGCTCTTGGTGGCGGCGGGCATGTATCAGGCTCTCAGGAGATGTGAGGATTCCATCAGTCAGCCTCACGGCGCCTCTGTGCAGCAACTTGCGGCAGGCTGGGCGTTATAGCTACATGATTGGCGACGAAATCCATGTCAAAGCAACCGTCTCTCAGATGCTCAACGAATGGAGCGGCACGAAAGGCGGCTATAAATCAGCTGGACACCTGGTCTCCCAATAGAAGCAAATCCGGCGAACGGTCAGGCAAACATGTACAGAATTTAATGCCTCCAGTCTTTCTTGATTGCCGCCCTATCGTTCTTATGGCACACATTATCCTCGCACAGACCCCTGTGGCTCTCCAATCTTGTGACTCTTAGGAATTCTGAGATGGCCGCTTATATATCGAGATTTACGCGACAACAATAATGAATGGCGTATAGGAGCAACCATACTGGCGTTCGTCGCGGTAAGCGCAGAGTGGAAAGAATGCATTCTGTTCCGAAGGATAGCAGACGTAGAAGAAAACTCATTATCAGCTAATAGGACGACGTCACAATTAAATAGTCACCTGGTTTATACCAGCAGGCGGTGCCGCTTATATCTACGTCGTAATATTAGGCATATGTACGGTAGTTTAAGTTTGTATGGCTTACCACCGAGTCACACGGCAAGTTTGGTAGCTTACTTTAGGCAACAAAAGCAAATTCTGCAGGACTTTTGCCCTGCCCTAGTAGGTACTATAGCTCATTAAAGATTCATACTGCCACATTTATCCACCTGCCTAGAAGGCATAAGGATAAATTATTTTTAGTGTTAATTTTAACGTAAGAATTATTTACAATAGAATTGATATCTATTAAATATATTAATTATAATATTTAACTTAGGCTAATTCTAAAATCTAGATGTATAATAGGAAGGCGTTATATGCAAGCTGAGGGGGTTAAGGTAGACTGTCTTAATCGGAGGAGTAGCACTCATATCATCTAAGCCAATAAATAAAGTGAGGCGAGCGGCAAAGGTGGATAGCGAAATCTAAGAGTATATGCATAGTCCAATTAAATGTTACTTTTACTCGCACTTAAATCTCACTACTACTAAAATTAGGAGATTGGCGTTAATACCAGGGTCATTAGCTGCTATCTGAAACAAGACCTGACCGAAATGGAGGGGTGTGGGAGTAAAGGAATGGAGCAGGCACCGTTATGGTGTCAGCGTTTGGCATGACCGTCTCTAACGGTATTACGGCTGATAACGGTCTATACACGAAAACGGTAGAAAGCGGAACGTCTCGAGGCCGGTTTTCGGAGTTGCCTCGAATCGGCTCATCACGTGCCTAGCCAGTGCGCTTAGCAATTAAGTCCCGCAAAAAGGAGATTACAAGCTCATAACAGAGTAAAAAGAAAATTTTAAACTCTTATTCTCTTATATTCAGTTCTATTTAATATTCACAAGATTTAAAAATTATATACAAGCTTAAGTCTAGTTGTAATTTTGCTATTATTCAGTTTATTGCTGATAGTGTAAGTAATACTTGTTTATGATTGGATGGTCGATAGCTCGTAAACCTCCAAAAAATGAGGTCTACGTCTCCGAAAACAGAGGTTGCAACCCCAGAAAGCTGAGGCACTGGAACAGAAAACAAGAACTGGACGGGATCCCGTATTTTCCACTACCTTTGGTCGTATGTGATAGACAGTAGTTATCTTTTGGCCTATATTGATATCGTTACAGTGGTCCCGGGCCCGATAACCTTCGCCCAAGGGTGACATTCGCTTTAATTGCTATCGCCTCAGATGGCATTTGTTATTCAATTAATCGTCAAGAACGCTCTGGTACATCTTATGAATCTTTTTAATAATTATTAGGGCCAGGAGAAGGAGGACTCAGTATTATGCAAGCGATGTTGCAGCGGTGATGGCAAGATCATTCCCAAAATCTTTCCATGAACAAATGAACTATAGAGTGCCCTTTTACTAACTTGGTTCTTATTGCAACGAATTGTTTGAAATTCAAGACGAACCAACATTCAGACCTAAAATATTTACTGATTCAGCAATGATATGCATACTGTGTTTCAAAGATCATTAATCCATCTGCCTCCGCTGTTGTGAACTCGTGAACAGCTACCCTTGACTTACCCCAGAGCTTGCGAACCGGGCACATTTTCAAGATAGGACAAGGGAGAGCAACACCACGCAGTCCTCAGCAACATTGAAAAAAGCTGCAATCAATGCCTGTCTCAGCGCTGCTGTTGCCAATTGACAAGCCGATTGATCTGATTTTACAGATCCAGTGCCAATCTCAAGCTCAAGGCTTCCCATTCGTGGACGCAAGTCGTACATGGTGCCAATCAAAATCGTGGCAATGCAACAAGCGGGTTTAGCTCAGTTGGGAGAGCGTCAGACTGAAGTCCAACTTCAATCACTATCATTCGATATCTGAAGGTCGTGTGTTCGATCCACACAAACCGCATTGTTCCTTTTTGCACTCCTTACCAACTGGCTGTGGGTCTACTTGACCCAGAAGTGTCTAGCGTCGAAGGATCAAACACATGGGAAACCCCGAGCACCTGGCAATGATGTATAAGTTCCGAATCGAACTTGCCAGTGGAGCACTTGTAAGCCGTATGGATTTCCCAAGCTGTGTTAAGATGAAGTTACTATCCTTAGGACCTGAGAACTTACATTTTGACCGACAGAGAGGCTGGATCTGTTAGTGAGCCTAACGAGGCAGACCCAAACTATTCAAGGGGAATAAGCAACACTCAACTGATTCAGCATACTGCTAGCAGCATTCAAATGAAGCCATTATCATTATTGGACTGCCCATTGGTAAATGCTATATACAGGCGGTCAACCATTCTTATATAGAAATTCCAAAGTCGTCATCCAACGATTTGAGTGGGCATCCCACCAATCACATCCTGTCGGTGTGGCTCAGTTGGTTAGAGCGTTGGTCTCATAGCAAAAGTTGTGATTTGACCCTAGGTCAGAGTAATCCAAAGGTCGAGAGTTCGAGCCTCTCCACCGACAAGTCTTTGTTTTTGATGGGAGTTCTCTTTTTGCCTGCTTTCAATTGATGAGCAACTGCGCTGATACAGCGCGCTAGTCCACCTAAGCTTTTGTCCTACCAGAGTGTCATGCTTGGATATAATGGCATTCAGAATAAGTACGCTCTAAGCAAACATCACGATAGCATGCGACTGACTGTGATCAAAGTCCGGCTATTAAACGATTGCCCACCGAAAATCCATTTGATCTTACTTATGTCTTCAATCAGTTATATCGGCACTCTATAAGACTGTTACCAGTATGTCAGCATGAGCCATTGCGCATTATCGCGCAAATCGTAAGCGCAGATCGTGGACATGGCATCATGATTTGGCCGAATACGGTATCCCATTCGAAAGCAGTTTCAGCCCTATCTATTATCATAACGTTACCTCAGTAGTATTCGGTATGGGTATTCAAGACAGGCAATCCATGCGAGCATGTCTATAACGCGTTGATGTGATGCGGAGGTGGGCCGGTCGAGGATGCTATCAATTGGTATTTAAGAAGTCGTGATGCCAGAGTTCATCTTACCTTTCAGAAAGAAAGCACATTCATATCTCTCTTATAAATCTCGCCATATACCATCGTCATAATACAAGATGCTCCCCCTCCATTGCTTGGTAGCATGGGGCTCTCTTTGCAACGCTACTTCTCCACCAGCGCTTCCACTCCCTTAAATCTGTACTCTGAACAATGGACGATCATTATCCATGAGACTGAGGCATATCCACCAAATGTCACTATTTCCAATACCATAACGTCTATGTTTCAACTCAGTAACGACACCGAGTTCTCCTTCATCTTGAGCGAATATCTTTCTCTCGCCAACGAAGGAGGCGGTTCTACGGGAGAAACCATTTGGGTGACTGCTGTCATCGAGCCAAACAACCCCGAAAGCTGGTACAAGGAATTCACATTCCTTGCAGACAAGATCTATGACCAAGCAGTTGCTGGCGAGGAAAATAAGGCCTGGGTCGCTGCATGCTCAGCCTACTTCCGATCATCCTCCTACTACCGAGGCGCCGACTTCTTCTTGCATGGTAACCAGTCTGATCCCCGTATCGATATCCTCTGGCAGAAGCAAAATGCAAGCTTCACAATGGCTGTTAACCTTCTCCCCAAGCCCCCTACCTCTGTTGAACTCAAGGCAACCAATTTCACCGTTCCAGCATACTTTTACCCAGCGGATGCTCAACTCCCTGCCAGGAAGCGAGTAGGCTACGGAAAGAAAGTTCCCAGCGACATTGCTGGAACCGGTTACGATGGCTCTCAAGAAGCTCTGTACCATAGTTGTCGTGAGATCATTTTACGCGGCTGGAATTGTATCACATGCGAAGGCCAGTACAAGCAACAGTGCGTCGGCAGCAGAACCTTGGGTTCATGCCAGAGTGGTGGGAGGCTGTCACTCCTGTCGTCGACTATGTTCGTAGTCGCCACGATGTTGACCTTGACCGAATAGCACTCATTGGCATGTCATTCGGACTGCTCACATCGTTGGCTGTGACACGTGAACATCGTTTGGCAGCTGTAGTTGCCATTGACGGAATGCTCAAGCTTCAACATTCATTCCTTGAGCGATTTCCCCAAGCCTTGACCAAGCTATTCCTCTCGGGCAACATCACCGCCTTTGACGATGAGATCTACAGTCTTCCCAAGAACCCAGATATCCCGACCGCGTTCAGCTGGCCGATCAATCAGGGACGTGGGCATGGAACACCAAAAGCCCTTTCGAGTGGTTGACAAAGGTGGGGGAATTTAATCTTGATAAACAGAGCCTTGCCAAGATCAAGTGCCCTGTCTTTGTGGCGTCTGGCAAGGATGATATTGACTGTCGAGGAACAGCCGGAGGAGATGGCTAGACTTCTGGGAAAGCAGGCGCATTATTTCTTGTTCAATACTGAGTTGGGATCTGGTGTTCATTGTGCAATTGGTGCGGAGAATAGGCTTGCTCAGGAGACTCTAGGCTGGCTTGATGGGATCTTCAATAAGTCTCCAAGTGAGTTTGAGATGGACGTTGGTTTCTCTTACAGAGAGAAGTGCTTCTATCTTCTCTAGAGCTTTTTCCCCGTGATAAGATTGTTTGGCGAAGAGGTTACGCATCGTTCCTGGACTTTTCTTACTCTTTCTGCAGGTGAGATCTAGTCTCGCGGAAAGTGATGTCGATTTTATGGAGACTGAGGGGATGTCTAAAACTAGAATGTCATTCATTATTCTATGCAAAGCGCATCATTTCCCACCTCCACCTCAATCACTGTCTCCCCCACTTTGTGACGTTTCCATCTCTGCCTTTAGCCTTTGGTAGAACTTGCTTCGTTGCCGAATGGTATTTCCGTACCGGATGAAGACGAACGGAATAGCACACATCAAAACGCTTACGCCCCCCAGAAGTGTTGAAGCCCACCCGACGCCAAGTGTAGTGTACATGGGCGCGGCAGCCAGACAGAGCCCAGCACCAGCAAGATTCCGCAGACACGTTCCTGCTGCCATGGCAGATGCTGAGTACACACCGTAGCAGTCGCCCAGATAGGTCGTCAGGGCAATACTGATGAGCAGTTGAGCGGCACCGAATGGTATGCCTGCTATCATTGGCGATACCCAGGAGATGCTAGACCGTGCAGTCCAGCCAGCCCAGAAGAGAGAAATGGCCAGGAGAGGGCCACCCATGCATGCCAGGGGTAATCTGCTGTACTCATTCTTCTGCGCCCAGGTCCGGCCAGCCTTTTTGCAGCTCCTGTAGTACGCATCCCATAAGAAGAATATTACCAGCCCAAGGCAGATTCCTCCGGCAATTGGCAGGTACATAAAGCTGCTGGTTTTGTTCGACATTTTGTAGATACCCTTGAAAACGACCGGGTATGTTTGGAAGAACATGTAGTAGACGCTGTAGGCCAGTGCAATATATGTGGCCGTTGCAGCGACGATGAGCTCTGTGAAGAGCATGTGCAATGGACGAACCAAGACAGCAGCCATAAGGGTGCGCCAGCCATTTTCTTCAAGTTCAATTGCGGCGTAAGTCTCGGCATTGCCTTGACCAGTCTTCTGTGCGGATTTCCGTATATGATTCGCTCGTCGGGCGAGAATGGCAGGACCAAAGGTTTCTGGTAGGAACGCTAACGGAATGAGTGTCACGCCAGCAAAGATGAGACTGAACCAGTAGGCCCATCGCCAGGAAATGGGTGCTAAGTAGGCAGCTATTGCTGGGGCAATCAATGGCGCGCAGATGCTCGCTGTGTAGAAGTATGTAAGAGCCCTTCCTCTCTGAGTGAGGTCACTGTGGATGTCAGCAATGATACCGCCGCCAAGTGTACTCGGTGAGCTGCTACAAATGCCCGACACGAGCCGGAAGACCAGCATCGACGGCCAATTCGGTGCCAATGCGCAGGCGAGAGTGAAAATAATGTAAACAATAAATACGGCTTGAAGTACGTATTTGCGGCCCTGAATTTCTGAAAGAGGCCCGAAAAGGAGCGGTCCAAAGACATAGCCAGCGAGAAAGAGAGATATGGGAAGTGCTAGCTCTGGGTTTCCTCGCTTGTCATCGATGCCAAACTCGGCGGCCATTGGTGACATGGCATTGGCTGGGAGAGAAGAAGAGAGAGTGCTGTTAACTAATGTCAAGGTGGTTGTGAACACCACGAATCTCTTCTTGGCCTAATAGGGATTGTGAGTCTATTGGTCTTGGGAGTGATAGGAGGTTGGCATACCTTTGGCCAATTGTCGGGGTTCTCTGGATCATTGCTAGTGAATGTGACAATCACCCTTGTTGCTTGCTGTGATACCAACGATGTCTTTTTCTCCAGCACCAATGACCCTGGCTCAAGATCTGATATCGCTTTCGAGACCTCCATGACGATGTCAGTTGACGGTATGGGTGTAAGGTAGTGGCGTTTCTCAATTGGGATCAATAATGCAACTACTATCAATAATACAACACGCTTGAGGCTCAGAACGTCACAGGAAGAGGAGAGAGGTGTGCATCTCTCAAAATTGGTAGGATATTCTTCGACTTAACAATCCTTCTGTTGACAAGGGAGATCGTTCAGTACTTCCATTTCGGGATATTATAAGCGACCCAGAACTCGGCGGGGGCTCATGCATTCGCCATCAATGTTTTTCGTTGAACCACGAAAATTTGCCCAGTAAGAATGCTGCTCGTATTATTGACTTTCGGCATTGAAGAACTTGGTTTTGTGTCGTTTCCAGTATTAATCAGTTGTTCTTTAACTATCTCGTTGCCCATATGTAGGCTTGATCCATAGCAGCTCAGCGGCCGCGAAGGGCTTTTGTATCGCACGAGCCAATTATGACCTGTGGTACACATGGGAGTAACGTTTTCAACAATCTACTTTTGGCATTCCGGTTCTGGAGCTCAGATTTGTTGGACAGCCTGGGATTGTGCTTTTAGCCTTACGGCTCGTCACGCAATGTCCTGCGGTGAGAGAAGATCGGTTGGTAGTTTAGAATATGCTTATGTCATCGATTGCCATTTGCCGGGGAGTCATACCCGCACAGCCGGCTGTGCGTTTAGAGTCACGTGAATTCGCACAGCCGGCTGTGCGGATAAGGCCACGTAAGCTGCTTTGAGGAAATCTGCACATCCGGCATACGATCAATTCAATTCATCTTCCTTCAGTATTTACATTACCAATAAAGCGGTTCTTGACTTC